>JARQTI010000890.1:888081-1011171 GCA_030142655.1 Trachelus tabidus
AATTGAAATTCAAATCTTATCTACTCCGTATATTTTCCGAGATTTTGATTTAGTCTCAACTTTATATTTTGAATAAAGTCAGGATATGGATAATATGGCAGAGATGGAATATAAATAATGGCAGAGAAAATGAAGTATTTCAATCCACCTACTCTAATGATCCTTCCGCTTCCTACGACGATGCGAACTAAACCGTTAGCACTTTGAGATCTGGCGATGAATCCAAACTTGTCCGAGGTGTGGCAGTATTTGACCCTTTGTAAATACGAAATCCACGGTGGTCTTGTATACAGGTCTGTGGGCACTTCCCTACCTTCACCACGTTTTATCTTGTAACCGCTAATGAATTGGATAAGATGAGATAATCCAAGACACAAGTATAGGAGACCGGCTCATGGAAGAACGAGAACTCCGAGGCAGAATACTCTGTTAAATGCTCCTCCCTTTCACACCCCACAAGTTCTGCACGGCAAGTCGGCGCTCCACACAAATTTTGCAATAAAATTAACACATTTTGCTTCACCTCATTGGTCTTTATTATCTTATGTTTATTTATGTACGTACAAGCTACAATTACATTACGATATAACCATTAAGATCCATCATTCTTTTTCTAGTCTTTGTAAGAATTCATTGAGAAATAGTAAATCGTCGGGTCGCACGTCTCTTAACGCTTTGTAAAATTAAAAAGGGCACTCGAGCCGCGTTTTCAAGTGTCTCGTGTCCGTCATTCTTGATTCAACCATCAGTATTCATCTCTTTCTTTATATTTGTTATCACGTAAACATGGCCCGAGTGGCTCCGTTTTCCAAGCGATCGCTTATCCCATAAGGGATAACAATAGCGATTAATTTGAATTTGTCCAAACATTTTATTATTCGCTCTCGACGCGTAGCCCACAGGTACATTAATCGGTGCATGCGCGGAGGCTCGATTTGTTACATAATTTATTATTACTAAATTAATACTTTGTAAAATATCGATCCCTGAAGCGGTCTGCGAGATACGAGCCGAAAATGAGAAGAAAAAATAGATGAACAAAGAAAAATTAAATATTTTTTTCGGAGAGAAGAATATTGAAACTCCTATATGTATACCCATCTTGTTCACAAGTTCTTATTTCTTATGAGTCCTCGCAGCTATGCAAAAGAGACAAGAAATACTTTACATAAGAACCTGGTCCTAGTTTTGGTACTAGTTTTCTTATTTGCTTAAAGACCCACATTTGCCGATTGGTATATGAGTCACGTGACGCAGGACATATTCCTAATCATATAGCGTGTCACGATAAAGTAAACTGAAATGTTTAATAACAATATCGGAAATGTGATTTTTTTAGTGCGCAGGTTCTATTTTGGAATGCTGATTTTTTATATGGGTAGAGAAAGGAGATATCGTCGTTAATTTGACAGTTCTTTCGTTTCTCAACCGAATGCCAGAGCCAAACCAGTTTCCACAATCAAGAGTGATTAAAAAACGAGAAAAAAAATTGAAAAAGGAAAAGGTGCACGATCGTTTCTACCGCAAGTTCGTACTAACGTTTGTAGAAATAAAGCGTAAGTATACATAATTACATTACCGGGAACGCAAACGTGAAAGGGCAGCCATTGTCGAATCATACTTTATACCTAAGTATCTACTGTACATTTGTGGACAATCAAATATGTAAATGATTGCACAGAAATTTGTCTCCAATGAATTCGCAATTTTAGGAGAAGAAACATAAAAAAAGAAAATGGTAGTCGATTAAGTATGACAATTTACAGCTAAATAAACGTTTTGCATCGGTTTCCTCTCGATGAGCGTTGATTCAATGAAAACGACCATATTTCTACACGCGTTACTACACAGATGTAGGGATACTGACCCTGTCACGTGTATAATAATAATAATAATTATACTTTTCATTGAAAAAAAATCATTTCCCTTCATTACGATGTCTGATCGCACTTTCTGTCCATCGGCTAATTAAAGGCTGCGATAACTCGCGGGAAAGCCGATAATTCACATTCGCGCACAGAACACTTACAAAAATAATCACCTATACGCTGCTCAATTGTCATCAACGTCGTCATCGTCATCTGAAATATATTTTTTAGTCACCCGTTTTCTACGACCGCCACGACCTTCGCCCTTCTTGCCCTTTAATTTGATCTTCATTCTCACGCTCGAATCTGCATCCGAACCATCCTCGCCATCTGTTGCGAAACAGAGAATATTTATCACATAAAAGCCAAGTCTTGACAATATAGATCCTTGTGTACACACCTTTATCATCAGCATCGGAATTGTTACCCTCTGCCTCGAGGCGCTGTCTGGCATTCGTGAAGACGGACTGTAGAACGATGGAGTCTTCGTGAATGAGAGACGCTTCCTCGTTGTAAATCTGTGCATTTTTGCACAGTTGCATAAAATCTTTCTCAAGCTCGTCAAAGTCCGAGTACTGGCGATTCAAAAAAGGAAACATTATTGGAATAGAACCGTAGAAGATAATCTGATTGACGAATCGTGAGATCCCAAGACTTACCTTTCCTTCGTCGATCTTTTGCAAGAGCTTGTTGATCGTCAGTGGCTTTTTAATGATTTCGTAATAGTCTGGCAATTCTCTCCTGGATGGCAGTTTCATGAAAGGTTCGCTGAGTAATCTACCATCGGTGCTGTCAGTATAATTGACAACGACCATTATTAATTTCTTCATCGCTCTCTTCATTTTCGGATCAACCGTAGCTCCAGCGCCCCGTCGTTTCTTCGGTGTAGGTTCATCCTCCTCCTCGCCTTTTTTCTTACGTTTCCGTGTCTTCTTCTTCTTTTTGTCGTCCTCTTCCTCCTCCTCATACTCGGCGACATCATCATCAATGGCTTTAAGCCATTCTTTCTCGGTGAGACTATCCGAATAATCGACTTCCTTACGTTGACGAGATCCTCTTCCCAAGAATCTTTCTTCGTCTTCCTCGTAGGTCCACCTCTCCACTTCATCGTCGTCCTTAACGAGCCAATCAGGAAGTTCAGCTTCTTCTAACAACCGTGACTTCCTGTTGGGTCCTAACTTGGCCTCTTCTCTTCTTCGCTCCAGATCTAATTTCTGGAATGTCTCGAATTCCCCCTCAGTTCTTGCTATCATCTGATTGACAGTCTCATCGTCGGGAACTTCGTTTTCTTCCTCGTCGTCAGCATCATCTTGATGCAGGATACTCTGGAGAAACTGCTGACGTTCCGAGCCCGTTGACTTTTGATCGAACATTCCAGCCTGGATGACTTTCTCGTCCATGTTCAACTTGTACCTAGCTGCGGCCAATATTCTCTCTTCCACGGAATTGACAGTCATGAGACGCAAGACACGCACCTCATTCTTTTGACCAATACGATGCGCTCTGTCTTGAGCCTGCAGATCCTGATGGGGATTCCAGTCGGAATCAAATATAATAACAGTGTCGGCTGCTTGGAGATTCAAACCCAAACCACCAGCCCTGGTAGAGAGCAGGAACAGAAAATATTCAGATCCAGGATCATTAAACTTCTTCAAAAGGTCGCCTCTGTCCTCGGCCTTGGTGGTACCGTCCAGTCGTAAATACATAAATCCTCGCCAGCCTAGATAATCCTCCATGATCGTCATTAATTGTGTCATTTGACAGAAGAGTAGAACACGATGATTCGTCGCTTTCAATTTTGGCAAAATGCGATCGAGCAATTCGAATTTTCCGGATGCTCGAAATAGATCGGGACTTAAAAGGACACACAGAAAAATACGAATTAACGATAGTTCCAAAAATTATATAGTGCTAAATCATATATGTACCCAGTAATGACTGCAGATCCTTGAGTCCCTACATGTTCGCAATATTTTTCTTCTATAGCTTGGAACATGAAGGGGTGGTTGCAAAGCTTCCGAAGCTGAACAATCGTGTTCATCAGTGCCTTAGCGCCACCTTTACCCTGTTTACCCTTTTCAGAGCCGTCAGTCAGTAGAACACCCTTACTCTGCATATGTCTAATAAAAAAAGAAAGTTCTTATTTATACGAAGAAAATAATAATTAAGAAGACTAAAATATGACATTATCCAGGATGTACTCACTTGTAGAGAACCTTTTGAAGGCCAGACATGTCGCATTTGATAATATATTCAACCTTGTCGGGAAGTTGCGATTCTACCTCCTTCTTGAGACGTCTGAGCAAGAACGGACGCAGCACTTTATGAAGACGTCGAATGATCAAAATAGTTTCTTCCTCGTTCAATTCAACCTGAAGGATAAGATTAATGCTAAGGATATTCAAGATTCCCAATAATCTCATATCGATCATAAGTGTTACGCACCTTCTCTCCTGTAGTAGCAAAAGGCGCGTTAAACCATTGTTCGAACGTGCTGCAAGACTTGAAGATCGAGGGCAAAAGGAAATTCAGCAGAGCCCAAAGCTCAGGCAACTTGTTTTGCAGCGGAGTGCCAGTGAGTAGAAGCCGATGAGGAGCCAGATAATGAGTGTTCAGAACCTGAGTAAGCTTACAGTGATGATTTTTCATTCTGTGACCCTCGTCGATAATCATGTATTTCCACTGAAGTTTCGCCAGGACGCCCTTGTCTTTGATGACGTACTCGTAGGTGGTCAGGAGAACGTTGAACTTCGTGGCCCTCATCTGGGACTGTATTGCCCTTCGACCGGCTGGCGAACCTTTGTAAGATACAACTACCACGCTCGGTGCCCACTTTTCAAATTCCAAAACCCAATTTGAGAGCGTTCTAAAAAATTGTGACATTGTGGCCATGTGATTGGCTAGGTATTGGATTGTTTCATTTCTTCATAATAATTTTAATAGGATGCCTTACGACAAAGGTACGATGATGAGGAATGGTCCATTCACTTTTTTCTTCTCCATCAGATACGTCACGAGAGCAATCGTTTGAATAGTTTTACCGAGACCCATCTCGTCAGCCAGGATACCATTAAGATTGTTATTAAACAAGGATACAAGCCATTCCAGACCCTAAAAATGTCAGTTATACAAAAACCAGTACTCTAAGAAACACACAATAATTTTCATTAGGAATGAACCTTGATCTGATATTCCTTGAGTTTGCCATTGACCATGATAGAAGCTTGCTCAGTAACGACTTCGTGAACGGTATGCGCAATACTGTAATAGGTCTGTTCCTCTGTTTTATATTCATCGTCCTCGACCTTAGCCTTATGAAGAGGTTTCTTAGCCTTATCTTCCTCACAATCACCCATGGCTTTTTCTTTGTCTAAAAAATAAAAAAAAGTTAAAATGACGTAATTGTAAAACAGAAAATACTGTTGAGTACATGAATAATACGGATAGTTGAAATTAAACACTATTGGAAGAAAACGTACTACGCAATTTATTCTCACTTTCATCATCATCGTCGTCATCGTCGTCTCCTTCGCTGTCGGAATCAATGGGCTCCCACCCTGGATGAGACTCAAGGAACGAAGAAAGCTGACTCATCAGCGGCGCTTCATCCCCAGTGAGGGTACGTCCAGTGGAGGTCTCAATCACGCCAACCCTGGTGTCGTCGTTCGTAGTACCATCCTCGCCATTCTCGCTATCCTGTAACTTCTTCTTCTTCTGGACAATAGAGATTCCTTAATTACCACCTTACAAGAAGAGGACGCACGTTGACGACCTCTAGGAATTTTGACACCTACCTTCTTACGCTTCTGCTCCTCGACCTGTTTTCTCTTTTGTTCAATTTTGTGCTGCTTCACCATCTCCGTCAGATTGCTAATGTACTCATCAGTTTGAGACAGAAGGAATGCCAGGCGCTTGTCTTTCTTCTGATCGATCAACTTTCTGTAACCTTCTTCATCCTCCGCCATAAGACGTCTCATACGTTCCTTTTCGATCCTCTCTTGTTCCTTTTTCTGTTCTCTTTCGGCATTCGCATGGTAATTCAGAACAGCTTTGTTCAGTCTAGCCAGCTTGGCGACGTTATTGCGATGGAATTCCTTAAAGTCCTTGCCGTGCTGAAGAACCGAACTCAAGAACTCTTGGTGCTTCTGCCTACGCTTCCTCTCGGCCTCGAGTTTCTGTTGCTTCTCAAGCTTTTCCGTAGCACGCGCCTCCCGGAGACCCTGCCTCTTGGTACGCTTGTATGCCTTCACGTTCACTGCTGTCTCCAGAGTGGTGTCCTTGCGAGTACAGGCTATTATTTCAGATCTTAATTGACGTTGGAAGTTCAAAACTCGCAACATTCGCAACTCGATTTGAGCTTGAACGCGGAGATCCTCAGGCATGTTGGTCGGCAAGTTGCTTAACTGTTCCATGCGAAGTGCTATACGCGCTGCTACTCTATTTTCGCGTTCCTGAAGTATAAGAAGAGGATCGAGACCAGCTGGTTTAGCGACGCTGGTTACTCGATTCGTTTTGGCTCCTGGTGGTGGCGGTTGCTGCTGCTGTGGAGTTTGAGATCCTGGTCTTGGTGGGCCAGTAGGTCCCATCACATTGGGGCCAGGCAACTGAGGTCCAGTGGGAGCAACCGGTCCTTGAGAAGGATCCATGGAACGCTGTGCCATACCTGGAGGAGGAGGAGGTGCTCCACCTGTTTAGGTCCATTTTTAATCAGGATACCGTCCCGTGGGATCATTCTACTCTACTTTCGTTATTCCAAAAAGAATCTCGAAGTAACGATATAGACATTCCATAAGTATATCCTACAACGTGCGTTTTACTGCTAGAAGACTCAGTGATAACGATACATAAAAATTAATTGCTTACACAACAAATTAAAGATACGTGAACACAATTCAAAAATGGATAGAGAAATCTTAACTCTTGATAGAACATAAAGGCGTACGCAAGCAGGCTAATTAAACTATAATAAGCTAGGAAAAGAAATCCAAAACAAAAGAATGAGTAGTCACCCATGATACAAGAAATAAAACGGAATATGTGTGGCCGAATACTAAAGAGAAAGAGAGAGTGATTCAATATCCATACCTTGAACAGCAAGTGCTAGCTGTTGCGACAAAGGTTGGTTTCGCGCCAATAGTCGGTAGGCCATTATCTGTAAACTGGATATGAATAATATGTTATTATTTAATGACTTCAAGGTACGCTTACCGAACGAACTTATCGTCTAGCCGTAAATAGTAATTATTGAACTTGAGGATTAGGAGAAATAAATATTTAGGTAAAATAGTTTTTATAAAAATGTATATAAATCATATGGTGTTAACATACCGAAGTTGCTGTAATTGTTGAGAACTAAATGACTGCTTCTCTCCCATGTTACTTCCCTGGCGAGCCCTTAATGCGAGGAGCTGAGAATATCGTGGATCTTCCTGAAGTCCCTTCTCTTCCATAGAATCGATAGCTTTTTGAAGAGCGTTTAAATTTTCCTGTCCAGGCCCGGGTGGTCCGGGAGGTCCACCAGGACCAATTTGTCCAGGACCGGTTTGACTCATTTGATTCACGGGGCCACCTGGACCCATTGGCCCAGGGCCTCCAGGTCCCATCTGTCCCTGATTTTGTCCACCAGGACCCATTTGTCCAGGAGGATTTTGGCCTCCAACAGGACCCAACTGGCCTCCAGCACCTCCAGGTCCCATTGGTCCGCCAGGACCACCAGGTCCCATCTGACCGCCTGGTCCGCCAGGAACCATTTGCCCTCCAGGTCCAGTGCCTGGTCCCATTTGTCCTCCAGGCCCGTTGGGGCCCATTTGTCCTCCTCCTCCGACAGGTCCCATTTGTCCCCCAGGTCCGCCCATACCCATCTGACCTCCCGGACCTCCCATACTCATCTGTCCTGGACCATTCGGGCCCATTTGTCCGCCAGGTCCAACTGGTCCCATTGGATTAGGACCCCCGGGGCCCATTTGACTAGGACCGCCGGGTACCATTGAGTTCGGTCCACCTGGACCCATCTGATTTGGACCACCAGGTCCCATTTGACTAGGACCTCCAGGTCCCATTTGACTAGGACCTCCAGGTCCCATTTGAGCAGGACCACCGTGACCACCCATTCCGTGACCACCAGGACCACCTGGAGGCATTTGTCCGGGTCCTCCGGGTCCTAAATGTCCACCAGGCCCTGTAGCATTTATGTGTCCTGGTCCAGGAGGTCCGCTCATATGCCCTGGACCACCTGGTACCATTTGCGAATTCTGAGGCCCTCCGGGTCCCATCTGAGGTCCGGGTCCACTCTGAGGGCCGCTAGGACCCATCTGTCCCGGTCCTCCTTGTCCCATGTGTGGTCCCCCTTGCGGTCCTCCAGTTTGACCCATATGTCCAGGACCCATTTGCCCAGGTCCTCCAGGTCCCATTTGCCCAGGTCCATTTGGACCCATTTGCCCCGGACCTCCTGGTACCATATGTGCTCCACTTTGCGGTCCATTGGGTCCCATCTGTCCCGGGCCCATCGGGCCACCAGGTCCTTGCTGAGATCCTGGTCCAGGTCCTCCCGGACCACCAGGTCCACCTTGACCCTAAACACAGAACATCAAGTTACGTAATATTTTCTCATATAACACTAAACATACCGGCAATTTTTTATAAGCGTATTTTTGGCTTTAAAACGGTCAAATGACCGGTCGATGGTACGTTTAGTGTTAACAGTAATTCTTTATCGGAAATGTTACGTTCTTTCATATCTTGAGTCATGAACGCAATGAACATTTTTTTAACGTCTGCCTTAATACTAGGAATTAAGAAAAAGTTGTCTCTGCAAAAATTCGTTACTTTATGATATGCGTCGTTCCCTTATCTATAATAGGCAGCAAAAGATCAACTCGTACGAGAACTCTGACTACGGCGTAAAGGAATTCATGACATACATCAATTACGATACGAGCAGACAAAATCAAACTAAAATAAAAAAACAGAATCCGATTCCGTTTTCATTGTGAAAATGTTACTACCCTCAATTTTTCCAGTGACGTGCACAAGTTATTTTATTGCTTAGGGGAATTTTATGGGGTCCCAGCAGGTAGCCAAACTCCATCATAGGACCTTTAATAAAAGGTGACCTTCTATTTACAGAATGGCTTCTCTATGCGAAGGAAATTTCCATGTGAAACCCCAAACAATGTATATGCATTATTATTCAAAAGCAATAACAACTCAAAGGAAATCTTCCGTTACCAAAGCGGCTCTCTCGGTCAATTGTTTGATTGGATGGTGTAATCGACTTTGATTCGAATCCGTCTACTGGCTTCTCTAGCTCTAGCATTATAGCCAATCTAAAAAATGACAATTGGACGAAGCAATGAAGCGTCTCAAAAACGGTCAGGTCACCGCAAAGAGTGCTCGTGTTCACGCATGAGAGTCCAAGAAAAATCTATATTTTCATTGGCTTCCCCCTTGCCTCTCAAATATTTCTGTCAACGTGCGCGTTATAGCCAAACGATGACCAGAGCAACCGACAACCTAAAATCGCGAATTCCGAAATTCATATTCTCAAGTTACTTCATATTTTCCATACCTGAAGAATTCACTGACCAAAGTCAACTTGATCTGAATGCTATGAAGTGAAATTAGTGTGTTGATTAGTATGCGGGAAAAATACTCTCTTTCGTTTAACAATTAGAAATACCATAATCTCTGTAATGAATGGTTCAACGAAAAGCGAATGAAGTTTGCAAAGCCACATGAGAGAAAAGTGCATTGCGACGCTTCGGGACGCCATGGAATTTTCCACAGTGGAGGGTTGACCCTAACAAGAATATCAGACCATCCCCTCGAGACAATAGGAAAATTTCTAAAACGTGTACTTTGCTTTTGGGGAAGCAGAAACTCTTACACAGCGAAACTGCAACTGAACGTGTTTTCGAATCTGCGAAATTAATTCAAGCACCTACAGTTGCGTAACTGCACAATATGCATCTTGATTTTCCGTCAGAAAACAATGCCGTAAATTAATGCCTCATTTTATCTGAACAAACCGATTATTTTTATCGACCGTAGCTAATTTTTCGCTTTTCAATTGAGCAAATCGCTCGGCAAAGAATCAAGACAACTTAGCCGAATGAAAAAACAGAGCATGTGATGAACATGACACTTCCCTATCGCAAACGGATGAAGAACCAGACGGACATTATCTGCCGCCAATATCGCTTAGAGTTATTCAATTTTTTCATAGGAATGATAGTTCATAATAGACATAATAATATGAGCTAATCTTAAGTAATAAGCGTCGTAAATTCACACGCTTCGTATGAGTTATCGCATGCAAATCCCATCGAGTCTGGATTAATGAACATTTTTATCGATCATTAGTAAGTATACGTACTCATGCGTACATACAGGGTGATTGTGATTTTCAAAAGAATACAAAAACTCTCTTTTCTTCTCTTGTTCTATACTATCTCTCTCTCCTTTTCTCTCTCGCTTTTATTCACTCCCGTGAAATAACTCGAAAGCAAAAACCGACCAAGTTTTCTTACTGAGGGGGTATCAATTCTATGGGACGTCATGTTCCTAGCACGTGACTCTGACCAGCCTGGGGCGTGCTCAAAGCATGAAAGGCACATGTACAACTAAAATAAAGGCAACTATAGTTCTGACATACTAAAGCCACGTGTTCGTTGCTAGTCACTGCACCTGTAACAGTTACACCTATCAGGCACGCACGCGACGCATGTACCTATCAAAATGTCAAAATACTTGTGAATTTCAATTCAATCGAAATCGTGGGTACAAGATTTAAAAAAACCCAATTAAACAATATAAAATAAAATTTTTTCTAAGCAAATTAACTATTCACAGAACCAGAAAATGAATATGATCTTCATCCTTCTTTTGCACTAAATTGCTACATTTGTAGCCACAAACTTTCACTCAACATAAAATCCCCTCAATGGACTCTCACATCATAAAGTACACAGTGGACAGTTCAGATTCTAATTTTGCTTAATGCTCAGTGTCACAAAGTTTCCATGGGGATGAAATATGTATAATCACAGAGTGGAGTATTTGAAGTGGACAATGTGTAGCTATGGAAAAGAACCCAGCAGAATTCAATTCTTGTTAAGTCAAATGAACGTTGTCTGGCGGGGGTGGGGATTGAACGTTGACACCATAAATACTGAGCTTGCACGGATAGGACGTTACTCCGGCACAAGCGACCAAACAGTAAAGAGTATATTGGTGGTTAGCAGTGGTCAACGTTAGAGCTACATCTCAACTTCTTCTTCGACTTCGATCTACTCGTCATTCTATTTTTGTGAATCCCATCAAAAATGGCTTCTCAAATCGAACTCGACCGTTACTACGAATTCGTTATGAAACTTACGATGGAATCTGCTAAGGTAGGAACGTCTTACGAAATTCATTTTTCTTTTTCGTTTGAATCGTATCGTTATCTGAATTTATCCTTCGTTGCTACATTCATTAATATACATGTACTTGCTGTTACACATTATTACATAAAATTGATTAATCTTGTTTTTGCATGACTGAATATTTATTGCTGACAAAAATTTATGCATGCCCGCTTAACACGAAAGACGGTTAAATCGATGAAAATGTGAAATTCCTTCGCAAACATAAATTACCGTTTATCGATTAAGGAAATATTTACTATTTACGAAGAATTTGAATGATTATTTACCAGCAGTGATTCAAACTTGACTAAATAACTCTAAAGATAAACATACATAGAAATCCTTAATCTGCTTGTACTTGTAACCACTGTATTCTCTGGTTGAAGAATAACCAACAGCTTGTCACAACAGACACCCATATATACATCGGTCGAACGTCCATCTCCAATTGTGATTAAGATAATGAATAATTTTAGGTGATTCGAGATGCCTTTCAAGGTGGCAAAAATATCGAGACCAAAGCGGGTGACTGGGATCTGGTGACCCAGTACGATCGAAAAGTGGAGGAAATCTTGATTGCCGGATTAGCCAAGGAATTTCCCAACCATAAGTACGTTTGATCTAGCATATCGTCTAATAAAGCATATTAATGCCTAAATGATACGAGGGAACAAGTGCAAACCTAATGTAGGAAAACTGCACTACTTGCTCCATGTATTTTTTAATTATTGCTGACTTTACTTTAATGTCGACCAAGCAAATGGTTTCTGAATTCTGCATTGTTTCTAACCAATTCTCCTTCTGCGATTGCAGGTTCATCGGCGAGGAAACTGTTTCATCGAACAATTTCTTACCACCTCTAACTGATGCTCCAACGTGGATCATTGATCCGATCGACGGAACGACCAACTTTGTTCACTCCTTCCCACATACATGCATCTCCATCGCCCTGGCGATCAACAAGCAGCTGGAACTGGGAATTGTCTATAATCCGATCCTGGAGCAAATGTTCACTGCCAGAAGAGGACGTGGTGCTTTCCTTAATGGGAAACCAATCGTGAGCTCCAACGTCCAAGGTGAGCAAAAAAAACTGGAGAAAATTGTGCAGATACATATCTGATAATTGACTGGGACTAAATCTGAGTGATTTTTTTAATCTTACAGAATTGGGTGGCTCTCTGGTTTGCATCGAGGCGTCGTACGCGACCATCCCAGAGATCAGGGACGTCATCCTCGGCAGACTAGAAGCCTTTGTCTCTATTGCTCATGGAATAAGGACCCTAGGTTCCGCAGCACTGACACTCTGTCACGTTGCGATGGGAGCAGCCGAAGCTTATCATACTGACAACCTGATGCCCTGGGACGTAGCAGCTGGAGTTCTCATTATCAGAGAAGCTGGAGGAGTCGTCATTGACACCAATGGTGAGATTTTCTTCTTCGTATAGATTTTACTCATTCACGTGAGCTAACTCTAAAACGATAGAAATGTCAATTTGCGAAGGTGATAATGAAAATTTGTCATACGTGTTTCAGGAGGAGAGTTCAATGTGATGAATCCCAAAGTCCTAGCCGTCGGCAATCATAAACTAGCCCAAGAATTGGTCAAGCTGATAAAACACGCTGATAACAAAACCCAACAGAAGAGGTTAGCTGCTATGCAGTAAAGATGCCTCGAAAAGTCAGTATCAGTGGTGCATTGGGATGGATAAGAAACTTTGAAAAATTTCAAAGGATGAAAGCACAAAAGTATGACTGCCCTGAACGGAAGGTCTCGCCCACTTTATCCAATCTCGAGGGAAGAGTCACTAGTACCTAAAATTTTTGCCAATAGCTCAGTAGGTTTTTAAAACTGGATTAGAATCGTGTCGATCATGTATTATTTAATTGCTATGAATTGTAAATATTTCACAACACTTATGTAGCTCTTAAGAATTCTTACCTAGGAATCGTTGACAACCATTAGGATTGTCTCAAGTAATAAGTCATAAGATAAAGAAAACAAAGATATTAACAACTGACGAAATTAATCACTTGCCAAGCATTAAAAGCACACGAATTAAGAAGAAACGAAAAACTTGCATAGTGTTTCGGCATGCGACAGCACGCAGAAACAAGAACAGCAACAAGTTAATTTAACGCGTTCTTTGTTGATATAGTAATTAACCTAATTAATAAGTAGTGTAATTTTTAACATACAAACAAACAGTTATGTAAGTTTTATCAACGTATATTATACCGCTAAAGATAACAGAACAAAACTCTGTCAATTTCTTGTATCGTGAATTATTGCAATGTATAATAAACATTTGTCTTAAGTATTTAACGCGTCTTTGATTTTTCTCACTGGCAAAGAGGATTACGATGACGGTACACTGAGTAGGTAAATGTGAGAGTCCTCGAAGTGACTGACGCTTTGAAACAAGTTTGTGGCAATAACAGGCACACACGGCACAAACGTTAATCGAGTTAAAAGTGGCCAGATTGCTTTATCAGCGTTTTCTTTTTTTTTTTATAGAGATGGGTATCTCCCGTACGTGATAAGATGATGTCAGTTGCCGTTGCTAGTCAGTCGCGCAGCCAGGAGGATCGAGAACAGGAAAGATGGCCAGTATCCAAGAGATCGATAGATATTTCCAATTCGCTAAGGAGTTGACACTGGAGGCAGGAAAGGTTGATACGAATTTCAAAGGAATAGTTAAAATAAATGTATTAATTGTCGGCATGGGGGTACGACTGTCGGACTCTCAAGACTTGAAAACTGTAAAGATCGTAGCGCAGTGTCTGTCGTTCACGTGTCGTATCTTACAGATCATGAACAGTGCATACGGCCGCAAGAAAAATGTTGAGACCAAAAGCATAGAGTGGGACCTTGTCACCGAATACGACAGACGTGTCGAGGACATACTGATAAGAAAATTGCGTCAAGAATTTCCGGAACACAAGTAAGATAGTACCGTCATCTGTTTACAAGTACATTATTATTTGTTGCGCTTTCCTTGCCGCTGGTCAATTGTCATTGTCAACTACAGATTCATTGCTGAGGAAACGGTAGGGACAGAGAAAAATATTCCTGAATTGACAGACGCACCGACCTGGTTAATAGATCCTATTGACGGCACAGTCAACTTTGTCCACTCTTTTTCACAATCCTGCATCTCTGTTGCTCTTGCTATCGGTAAGGAATTGGTCATTGGCATCATTCTCAATCCAGCAAAGGACGAGCTGTATACGGCCAAACGTGGTGAAGGTGCTTTCTATAACGGAGAAAATATTCAGACCTCAGACGTTACTGGTGAATATTTCTAGTCTCTTGGAATCTAGTAAGAGAAATATCAATGCCCTCTTTCGACCATGAATTTTCCATACACAGAGTTAAGGAAGTCTCTAGTGATACTCAACACGGATATAAAGCGCAGTAGAAGCACGCATTACGATATCGATATGGGTCGAATGGAAGCTTTAACCAATGAAGTTCAAGGGTGAGAAATTAAAGAAATTCTTTTTAATTTAACGCTACTGCCATTTCAATGGTTTTCTTGTCTAATTTTGTGAACAGCGTAAGAGGCATAGGATCCGCGGCCTTGTCCTTGGCCTACGTAGCAGCCGGTGTCATTGACGTCTTTCAGATGGATTACCTCAAACCCTGGGACGTAGCAGCGGGAGTTCTCATGGTACGCGAGGCTGGTGGCGTCGTCATAGGTTCCCGAGGTCGATTTATGAAAACCAAACGTCTGATAGAGCCTTGTGGTTGAAGTTGTCAATGGTGAATATTAATTTTGAAAATTTCAGGGGGCGAGTGTAACATAATGCGTTCTGGAACATTAGCTGCAGCAAATGAAAAGCTGGCACGAGAAACTGCTAATCTAATCGTGGAAACGGATTTGAAGGTTCAGCGTAAGAGACTCCAACGAACCTGATATGAAAATTAATGGTTAAAGAAGTTAATCAAATGTCGACGGTAAAGAATTTCTTGTAACTGCTCGACCGTAAAAAATACATCATAAAGTAATTGCTGACTGTATACCTCCTCACATTTCCATCTTCTGAAATTATCTACGGCTACTGGTCCTCGAAAGAGCTACAAGTCCTCTACCTCGTTTTTAGAAATTCGCGATAAAAATACAAAGAGATAGGTTGCTCGCCTTATCGGAGTGAATCAACAGCACCACTTAATTTAATAATATATGCATGGCAAATAATGTCTCGAAAAGTTTGAGAATCTAGGCCATTTCGAGAAGAGCTAGTCGTGAGCTTGAGTAAACGAAAAGTAAGCCAAACAATCAAACCGGAGACTGTGCAACGAAACCTTCCTGAGAGAACGTAATAAATAGTTAACATAAGCCCGAGAGTTGCCATTCCTCCTGGTACCTGAATCCTTGATAGTCCAACAGCCTAACAGCAAGGCAGATCTATCAGTCTCTATTCATATACATCTTTCTTGGTGAAATTGTGCTCGATGTCTTGATTGTTTCTACCGATCAAAAAATGACTTCACTTCAGGATGAGTATTATGAATTTGCTGTGGAACTGGCACGAGATGCAGCCAAGGTAGGAGAAAATGTTATAGATATCGAAGCAAATTAAAGAATTTATCTAAACCTAGTAATTTTGACTTTCGATGGTAGGTCCTCAAAAACTCCATCGGCAGTTTAAAAACTTTGAAGGAGAAACAGGGAGATTGGGATTTGGTTACGCAGTACGACACTAAGATCGAAGAAATAATTTTAGGGCAAATCAAGATAAAATATCCTCGTCACAAGTGAGTTTAGAAAAATTATAACCGAAGAGTTAAACAATCCTGGCCCTTGCTTAATAGATTCATCGCAGAGGAATCAACTGGACAAAATTTACCAGAATTGACGAATGATCCTACCTGGATCGTAGATCCTATAGATGGCACAACCAATTTTATTCATGGCTTTCCACATACTTGTGTCGTTATTGGTTTGGCAATGGAAAAAGATATGGTTCTTGGAATTGTTTATAATCCAATATTGGAACAATTCTTTAGTGCCAGAAAAGGTAAAGGCGCGTTTTTGAACGGGGAACGCATTAAAACCTCCGCAGTACAAGGTAACCTATACCAGAAAAATTATAATCGATAAGCTAGAATAATTTCAATTTGCCTCTATTCCCATCGAGTTTTCAGAAATTTCTAAAGCGCTAATCTGCTTCGAACCTGGCTTTATAAAAGTTGACTATCTCAGAGAATACATGGTAGAAAGAATCGAAACAATTGCTCGTAAAGCCCAAGGGTAAGTATCGTAACTAGAAATAAATCCAGTACAGCGAACAAAGAAGATTTGATCTCTTCTAGAATCCGCACTCTCGGAGTTGCCGCTATCACGTTATGCTACGTGGCGCTGGGAGTCGTGGAGGCCTATCCAATTGAGGGACCAGGAATTTCAACGTGGGATATAGCCGCAGCGTCCTTGATAATATCCGAGGCTGGTGGCGTAGTGGTGGACCGAGTGACGGGTGAGCAAGACTTCGATCATCCTTCACAAAAGAAAAAAATGAGAATTTTCTGTCAAAGACAAATAGTCACTTCCGTTTATTTTAGGGGAAAAGGTCAATTTGATGAAACCACGGGCTATCGGCGCGTGCAACCAGAAGATCGCCAAGGAACTCATTCGGATCTTACGAGATGCTGATGCAAGAGTGGACGCAAGAAAGAAATAATCATTACAACTATTCTCTCTCGATCATCGACTCTGTCAACGTCATTGATTTTTCAGTAATAAATTTCAGACTAGTTTTTTCCCCCTTAAACTATGTATTCCTTCGACTGTCTTTCTTTCATCGACAGAATTCATTTACAAGATACCCGTGAAATCACGTTAGTGTGCATCACACATAAAATAGAGCCGGTGAATTCTTTGAAGCGTCATGAGACTCATGAGCAATCACGAACGAGAGAGAATGGTAAGTGGATATCGTGAGTCCCCGTTTACGTTTGAATCCTGGTGCCGTACGAGGAATTGCTACGGGAAAAAAAAAAAGAAAACGAAGGTGAAGCATGACTGGTGCTCAGTGGATATTCAAGATTACGTAACGACTACTGATTACGACATTTAAACGAGAAAAATAGAGGGAAAATAAAAAAAAACGTCAACTCGACGTAACCATCTGCATCAGGAAAACGTGGGGTATCCCACTGACCATCCAGGTTACATGTCGACAAATACTTGAATGTCATTATGCCATGCGTATGTACATGCACATGTGCTAGTTGCAACATGATGCACTCCACTCTACTGTTATCTCCATTTAATTTAAAAGTTCTACCGAAACTAATCGTGAGAGTCAGGGTCCGCCCCACCCAGAAGCATAATTAAATTGCCAGTTAGATAGTGAAACTCATAGCGGCTAGTTAGCGACTGGGCAAGCCAGTAACAATAGTCACTTTAGGTGAGATAGACTAAAATACAGCTGATCATGGCTGACGAAAGAGAACTCGACGCATGTTATGAATTAGTGAAGAAGCTGGTCCTGGACGCAGGCAAGGTAACTAACGTGGTGTACTGATAAGAGAGTGTTGACTAACGAGCAATGTCAATTATCGGTAGGTGATAGCGGATGCCATTGGCAAGGATAAAATTACAGAGAGTAAAGGAATCGATTGGGATCTTGTCACGGAATACGATCGTAAAGTAGAGGACGCGTTAATCAAAAGTTTATCAAACGAATATCCTACGCACAAGTGAGTTAAAGTGCAACAATAAAATATATATTTTCCTTTATAAAGAGATAGTGAAGAAAAGATGTTTCCAGATTCATTGGAGAGGAGACAGTAGCGAGGGAGGGACGTCTACCGGAGCTTACGGACGAACCGACGTGGATCATAGATCCCATTGATGGTACAGCAAATTTCGTCCACAGATTCCCGCTTACTTGCATCTCCGTTGCTCTACTTCTTAATAAGGTTACAGAAATTGGCATTGTTTACAATCCTATTTCGGATCAATTATTTACCGCGCGACGAGGCAGAGGAGCTTTTCTCAGTGGAAGAGCAATAGCAACATCTCGCGTAAAAGGTAATTCTCAGAATATCCTTGACAGGATGATCCGGACTATGCACGTTCTTCTTTCAGAGGATCTTTTAGTGATTCGGTATACTATGCACATAGATATTAGACTGTGATATTAAGTTTACAAGATTCTTCACGCTCGATAATGAAAATTATGCCTAAGAAATAATGAATCGCGTGCTAGATCGTTTGTGGCCTTCACATGCAATGAAAGAGGGAGAGTAATCTCGCTATCTTTAAAACCTTTAAGTTTTGCACACTCATATCCGTTAATTATTACTTTGGAGGCAGTGTTGTTTTACAATTTTTTCCGCTGATATTAAATAATTTACCTAATTTAAATATTTTGCATTGATTGCACGAATAAACGAATTGTAAGGTAACAAAAAAGGTGTTTTGTTTCGGTTTTCTTTCAGATTTGATGCAAGCTCTTGTGGCTATGGAGCCATGGATTGCCAAAAATGAACATTACAGAGCCAACGTTTATAGTAGAATGCATGCTGTGATTCAAGGCACTCATGGGTATTGATTCATAAAAAGTTAATGACAATTCTGAGCAATGATAAGATGTAAAATATTGATGTAAAATATTTGCAATTTGTAGTATACGGTCTTTGGGAACTGCTGCTTTGACTTTATGTTACGTGGCCATGGGAGCAGTAGAGGCTTATCATGTAGAAAGTATAGATTCGTGGGACGTGGCTGCTGGAAAATTGATTATTGAAGAAGCTGGTGGAGTGGTTATAGATACCAATGGTGAGGCATTAATAAAGATTATTTCAGAATGAGTCTATAAATTCAAATATAAATTATATCTTATATTTTTTCCAGGTGGTAAATTGGATCTCATGACACCCCGAGTAATTGCAGCGTGTAATAAAGATATGGCAGATCAACTAGTACAACTTTTTAAGGATACGATCTCTATATCTTTAGATGGAAACCTCATGTGATTTCAATTTTATTTATAATCTATATTGTAATTAACCTTGATATACTTATCTTATATATATAGTCTCAATTGTATTAAGTCTCATTTTCACTTAGCATATTATTTAAATGTTTCCTTATATAAATATACAAATATTGAACTTACTTGAGGACCCATGTTAGGTGGCATCTGTTGTGGATGTGGTGGATAACTTTGCTGTTGCGATGGTGGTTGCTGTTGTGGTGGCTGAGGCATAGGTGGACCAGGAGGTGGTGGTCCACCTTGATATCCTTGCGTTGGACTATGAGGATGATGCTGTGGTGGTCCCATAGGGCTCCCTTGAGGATTCGAAGGCGATGGAGCCTGCTGAGGTGGTCCCATAGGACTTGGTGCTTGTGGAGGAGGCATAGGAGAAGATTGTGGCGAAGGACTCGCCATACTGCTTCTGTCTGACTCCAGTTTACTCAATGATTATGGCCTGCAATGATATATTAATGTACAATTTGAAAACTTCTTTAATTATAATACATCAAAAACCATTTTATGGTTGGTCATTGACTCAGCAAAAAATGAACCAAAACCTTTTGAAGCAATTCCATTAGCTAGATGGGCTACAAAGAAATAGCGTTGTCAGAAGAGCTGAAATAAGGAACGGCTTTTCGGAAAGATATACTGGTAAAAGAATAAATAATCCAAGAGTCACTCTGGCCATTGTAGCATTGCAGAAAGTCCAAGATTGAGGAAGCATAACCAACACGTACCGTTTTGATTCATACACTGGGCCTGGGGTTAAAGAACTCCACTGTGCTTCGTCTTGCCCATACACCGTATTCTGACTTTTACAGGAGAAAAACACAAGAATTACACTGTATCAACCATCAGTAAAACTGACCAGCACACGCCACCGGCCATTTTCCTGAAGGCTTGTGAACAGCGCGTTGCCAGCAGTTGCCAGCTCGCTACTTGAGAAACATGGCCGCCTTTTTGAATAATACCCTCTTATATCTATTTTAATATTACAGGACATTTCAGGTTCCATCTAATCGAGTTTTCTTAACATCACGCGTACATACTATGTTAACGTTTATTGTAGAATTTTTCTGGGTTTTTCAACCTCTCTTGTGCTCCATTTCGAAATATGGCTACACACACGTTATCGATTCTTATTAATCGCATCTCGAACTCTTGTTACGATCAACACATCAAACATGGCATCCTTGGTAAAATTCGGGAGACTTTCCTCCCAATTGACTCCAAGAAAAACAGGATATTTGTATGCGATTGTCAGGAATTGTAAGTTTCATTATAAATTAATTATTGCCTTCTTTTTTACATATCAAAAGAAAAGAAATTTTCCTAACTTCTATTCTCCATCCACAGGTTATGATATTACATAAGTTTTTATAGATATTCATTATACAGAAAGATGAATTTGAATTGTATCTAAATGACAGACTGCATGTTTCACATTCGTGGCAATCACTGTGATGCTAATTAAACATTTATTAACAATGCATTATTCATTCAGTAAAGAATATAACAGAATTTATCAATGATTAGGTATATCTTAATTTTGATGACTTGATTGTTTCAGTCAAGAATGATGATTGGAAACCTGGTCCATACCCAACAACAGAAGAGGAAAGGAAAAAAGCTGCTGCCAAATATAATCTCCATCCACTAGAGTATGAGCCTTACCCAGATGATGGAGTGGGATCTGGGGATTACCCAAAACTTCCAGATAAAGGAGTTGAACTTAATGATCCATATTATCCATATGATTTTCCAGCATTGAAGAGAAATTTCAATGAAGCTGTAAGTTGGAATGAGCCTTGATGTGCTTTTTTCATGCTATTAAAAATATGCTTTA
Organism: Trachelus tabidus; assembly: GCA_030142655.1. Lineage (NCBI taxonomy): Eukaryota > Metazoa > Arthropoda > Insecta > Hymenoptera > Cephidae > Trachelus > Trachelus tabidus. The sequence continues at coordinate 909,189 of JARQTI010000890.1, forward strand.
ATTTTAGGTACATAGGGAAATTGACATGCTTGGAGAAGATCGTTGGGCTGCTGGAAGAAAAACCCAATATCCAATTTGGTTCTACTATGCAGCGAGTTTAGGTGTAATTGGTACCTTCATAGCAATCTTCTTCTGGACAAGAGATAGTAAAATATATAGACCAGTGGTTTGTACATTTTTTTTATACAGAACTATTTAACACGCTGTTAACTTACATTATATGCAATGCCAAATTTCAGTTGGAGAAGCAGTATCCTACACCAGGTGTAACACATTACACTTTTGAACCAGCCCGTTAAGCCAATAGGAAAGCAATGATGTCATGTAGATAAAAGCAAACTCGTAATAAAAGAACATGTATTTGATAGACATGACAATAGACATTATTCAACTGGATCATGAAAGACCCTAAATACAAGAAACCAATTGAAAATTCGGATTAACATTATTCATATTTATTATTTAACATGGAGGGAATAAAAATTAAAGTTATGGAAATTATAGATTTATATATTTTCATATCCTCACCAAATCCTAGGGACTTCCTATTTTCCCCTGGACACAACGTGGTGTTACAGTCGATAATGAATCATGCGATAAACTGTCACTTAGTATATGACAGCCTATGATTATTCTGTCCACTTTTTGGCTAAGTACTAAGAAACGATGTTTGTTTAATTAACTCATATTATGAGTAGAGCAAAGCAATTGCCGAATATTAATAAGATTTTTAGAGAAGAGGATGACCTTGACTTCTTACCTTCGGGGGGGTATGATAGAAAACTGTTTTTATACATATTATTAGAAATTATATTTTTTTAATATAAAAGAATACAATAAATCTTTATCAAATGTAGACCAAATATATGTAATGCATAAATACTTGATTAAATACTCATGTAAATTTTAGGTCCAATTTAGCATCTATTTTTGGTACTCCGCAAAAAGCTCAAAATCTTCCAACACCCTTACGATATACATCCCCAGAACAATCCGTCAGTGGTCAAAATGCATTGCAAACTATTCCATTGGCCAAGACAGAAGTTATTCTTGCAAAAGCTATCCATGCCTTTAAATTGTAAGTAATTAGTAATAGTCAATATATAGTGATAATTTTATGATATTATATTGCAGGCAAAAGGGCCAATATGTTTCAGTTGGAAAGCTTGGTATGGCTTTAACAGGAAATATATCAACAAAGCAATATCAATTAATTCTATATAAAGGCAAACAAGATCATGTATCAATTGTTACTATTACACCAGAGTTTTCATACACTGTTCAAGCAAATAATTATTCTTCTTATTATGATGCTAATAAAGACAACTGGTCAATTCTTTTTGATAATAGCGAAGCAAGCATAGAATTTGCCAGAGAAATTGCTCTTTCAAGATATTTTTCAAAAACAGAAAAACTTGACAATACTATGTTATACCAAGATTTAACAGAAATAAAAAATGGCTCAATTGTGAAAAAGGATGACAAAGTTTCCATAAAATATTTTATTATAGTAGAATTAATGCAACCTCTTAAGGTTGCTTCCTTCTCTACACAGACTGTTACAGAAGAATTATACATAGATGATAATTGGGAGAAGCTACTCGAAGGTCTTAGTGTAGAATCAAAAAGAATGATATTTTTACCACCAAACAAACAGGTAATTTAATTAACATACTAACCCATAAAATAAATGATCTACTTTAGACATTATACACCATAGATCATTCTGGGTCCTCCATTCCCCAAGGACAAAGATGTTGCTTTGGAGATTGAGGTAATGAAACTATTTCCCCCAAAAGAAGAAGTTTCAAAACCTTCGGCTAGTGGTAAAGCTGCAATTCTTTCAAGAATGGCTAAGATGGGACAATCTATACTCCCCAAGTTATCAACATCCACGACAACAGATTCCGAGGATACAGAAGTAAGGATTAACAATCTTTTTTGTAATAGTTGCATGATAAGTGCATCATGTATCACTAATAAATTATATAAAAAAACAGATCAAATATATGTTAATATCTATTTGTAGGAAGAGCTTCAGCCGAAGTCAACACGATATAAAAGAGTGAGTCCTTAAACAAAATGATGATTATGTTATTGATATGCTAATCATAATCATAATGTACTTAATCCACGCTTCCTTTTTAGTCCGAACCATCGGGAATATCCTCCCAAAAGAAACAAGCGCATTCGATTCACCAACCAACTGATCAAACTAGTCAGAATAGCGATAATGCTTTCAAGCCTGGAAATTCAGTACCACCCATTATGTCTACAATGCACAGACCACTGATTCCAGTCTCAGCATTTCCAGCTCAATGGCCGCAAACTCCATTACAAGTAAATTCTGAAAAACAAATTATCCAACTTAATAATCAAATTTTTCTATTGTAAACGTTGCATTATGTGAATTATAATTGTATTGCAGTCTCAGTATATGACCGCGGATGGTCAGTTATATCCTGTGCATCAACAGACAATTGCACAGCCTATTCCAGTTGCTATGGATCCGAATCTAAATATATTTTTAACAGAGTCTAGGACCCAAAGTACTGAAATTCGAATGGGCATGGCTAAGATAGCAGATAACGTGCAGAAACTTCTTGATAAGTTTCATGTTCTTGAAGTTCAAAACGCCGCGACGCCTGCAACCAATAAAACAATAGAGACTTCCTTGAGAATGTTATTAAATCTGCAACAAGGGGAGATAAAAAATAGTGAATTAGAAAGAAATACAGTTGTTGACACAGGTGCTAGTGATAATGAAATCGAGAAATTAACATCCACGAATCAGGAACTCACAGCTACAATATTAATGTTAAAAAAAGAATTGAAAGACACAAAAGGTATTGAATTATTACACAATTAATATTCAAGTATTTATATGAATTATTGTGATAGAATAGAATTTGATTCATTCAGATGAAGTGACTGATGCCAAGAAACGTATTGCTGATGTTGAGTATGAGAAGAACAATGTGATTAAACAAAATGATGCACTCACTATAAAAATTAATGATTTAGAAGGTTCATTGACAGAGACCCGAGAGGCGGAACAAAAGGTGTTAAATGAATTGATAGAGGTAAAAGGAGTTGTTGACAATTACAAAAAACGAAATATGGAAATGGAAAATAAAATTTCTGAACTAGAGGAGCAGAATAATGTGTTAAAGAAGACTGAAACTTCTTTAAGACAGAGAAACGATAATTCTGTAAGTAATTTACTATTTATGCACTTTTTTAACAGTATTAAATATATGACCTCATTTGCAGAGTGGACTCGATAAGACAAGAGAAATTAAACGCATTATGAATGAAACCTATCAAACGTTGCAGGCCAAATTTACAAAAGATGTTTATACTACCAGTTATATTAAAGAAACTATTGCATATACAATAAAGGTAAAATAGGTCAAGAAGAAAGATGCTTAAAATAGTTACATCTTTTCTTCTTTTAATAATAAGTTACTTCCTTTATAGAATATAACTTTGCAAGTACTGCAAGCAAATCAGGCCAATGAATCTGAGGGAGATGCAGAAATCTCGAAATTATCAAAGGAAAAGACAGAATTGTCTGAGGAAAGTGCCAAATCTGAAAATGAAAAACGGGTTCGGAGTCCTGTTGACTTGCCACAGTATAGTCAAACTTCTGTAAGTCTCGGAATGAATGTAAAATAGAATACATCCTACTAAACATATTTTGAAAATCAATTCAATATGCATATTTTTGGGTCGTATGTCGTAGGTCGTTTCTGCCGCCCAAGACGAACCACCGCCCATTCCACCAATGGATCTGGATGAGGAGATAGATTGGTTACCATGAAATAAAGTTATTATTTCCTTGTAAATTTTGCCTATCATTGCCTAAACCATAATATGACATGACCAAACTATCTTACTGCATTGTAACATTTCATTCTATCTTCTTATATTTCTTCTGTTAGGATTCTAAGAGTTGGCGGAAAAAGGTACCAATGAGTCACCTTGTGGATTATTACTTATTGGTAATAAGGCATCGGACGGATCGCCTATAAGTGTATCAATATTCGTTAATTTTAAATAGTCCGTTCACATTCTGTTATTTAAGTCTATTCCAGTGGGAAGGATCAAAGGGTCTTAAAGATTTCTACGCAAAGTCGTTGGAATACGATTCACCGAGGTTGGAAAATATGAAAACATGATGAGAGAGAAGAGATGCGCTGTAGACCAGTCACTTGTCCTGTGCCAGTTATGGCGAGAAGCAGTGGTATGTCCTTCATTTGATAAGCTTTATTTTTCAAACTTCCAGAGAAACCACAGGAGGATACACCTAGAAAATTTACTGCACCAGTGGAATTCTCTGTATGGAGTTGAAAATTAGTGAAAAACTTGTAATCGCGCACGACACGGTTTGGCCGTCTCTCGAGAGGGAATTCCCTCTGATTCCCTCTGTCTGTATTCACGGTCGACCATCTTGGCTTGTGCCACGCCAATCAAACCATTAATACCTTAACCTCTAGGGATCTAAAAGAATTTTTGAGAGAACTTTATTTCAATGAATAATGATTTAATATTGTACTTTAAACAATAATATTTTCACTCGAATGCATCCCCAATTCCGATCCCCTAAATATTTATTTTACATTTTATTTTATTTTTTATGCAATAGCACCATACTTTTCAATGCAAAGCTTTACATGATAAAATTCACATTAAATTTGGCAAAGATTTTTTATAAGCATTTCATATTATTATAATTATAATATGTCTCTTTCTAAAGAGACAAGATTGCTTGGCTTTAGCTATTTGAACTATGACATATCAGGATGACAGTTAACAGAGCCTCTTTTCACAATGAGTTTTTCTTAATGTATGGTGCATAGAATGGTAATTGATCTATTGGTGATGGATACGAATGCCGTGGAGGAGGACGACGTGTCCTTTCGCTTGGGGGAAATGTTCGATAGCTACGAAGAACTTGAACATAAGTTGGAAAGGTTTTCACGCCGTAGTCTGGTTCATTACTGGAGGAGAGACAGCAGAACTGTCAATGGAGCTCATATGAAAACAGCTCGACCGATCAGCGAACGGCTCAAATATTACTCTGTCAAATACGCCTGTATTTACGGTGGACAGAAGTTTCTACCACGTGGTGCAGGTCGAAGACAATCCCAGTCAGTTACACGCTGTACGAATCCTACTGCATTAAAATTTTGTTGTTTCTAATATTTCTCATTTCATTAAGGTCTATAAGAACCAATTGTCCAGCACATATAATGCTTAGAGCATCCAAGGATGGAACAAAACTTGAAGTTACAAGTGTGAACAACGAACACAATCACGAGATATCAGAGGTACAGAAAATAATCACATCGTATTGCTTTTTAGTATATCCTTATGTAAATTTGGATATGTTTCACCAGGAACTATTTAAAAATCTTCCGCAAGAACGGAAACTTTGCGGCGAAATTAAACAAGAAGTCCAAGACCTAATGCAACTTCACATTGACCGCAAAAGACTGAAGGAATACGTACGCCTACGTACTAATAAAATACTCCGTTCCAAGGACTTATTTAACATAGCAGCGGCGAATAAGCAAAAACGAGAAATCACACCAGAGAGGGCATATCAGCTTTTTAAGAAAATTCACGACATAGAAAAGTTGCAGGGTAGAGAAGGTAGCGCAAAAATATACTCGGAATCCGAGGACGAAATAGCTCAAACAATAAAAAGAATGAAAAAGGAGCAAGAGTCACCCTGGGGTCAGGATGTAAGTTTGAACTTATCAAAGAGTAACAAAATGAAAGTCAACAATGAATATTTTACTTAACAGGGTCTGTCAGCTGAGTTGGAAGTAAGTGAGGGAAATGACGGTGAGGATTCCTACGGAGGACAGTTGACTCAAGAAGAAGCCGTCGATGATATGGACACTGCTGAGGGTCAACTCCTGAGCGCAAACAACGAGGGTGAAATAATAACAGCTAACGGTGAAATAGTTGGTGAACTAGTAATGGAGGACGGCGACCCTTCTGTGATAGTGGAATCCATTGTAAATGCGGATGGCTCTGTATTCGTGGATGAGAGGGAATTCAATACCTACTGTAATAATCATCTGACACATGCTGTACACGACAGTCGATCACCAAGATCTCAAGGTAAGAATCTCCAATCTGTACTGTACACTTCATAGCACAGGAAACTGAGCAAATAGATCTACTGGTCTAGTTCTAGATATTGAAACAATGACGCCAAGTACTGAAATGGAGAAAATCACGACGAAGGGATCGTCCAGGTCACCATGTCCAACGCAGCACAGTAGGTACATGTCACCTAGAGCCCATCTGACACCAAAATCACCGGGGACACTGAACGATAACTCGGACTCTCGCGTCTGGATAATGAAGGAAGCAGTGTCTGCAGAAACAGAACCAGAAAGTGGCCCCGAGAGCGATACAAATGGATCAAAGAGTGCAAAGAATATCAAAACCGATACGGATGCTACAGAGATCGTCCTATCGGAGGAGGCCAGTCATCAGCTTCTCCAAGAACAACTGGCCGTGCTCCGTGCCGAGCAGAGTAAACTTTTTCACGAGACTGAAATGCTCAAGCTTAAAAAAGACAAGCTCAAGCTTCAGATGAACTGCTACACGAATGAAATTCGAAAGCAAGAAATGGAGAAGGAGAAACTAAGACTCGAAATCAAGTTGCTCCAATCCAAAGTTATGGAAGATACCAACGATGTTTCCCATTATATTTTCGTGCCTTGAGATCACCTCGTCCATTAGACCTCATCGGACGAACTTAGTTCTGTACATAAATATCTATTAAGTATTGACGCACAAATGTGATCATGCGATTCGATCGGTTCGAGGACGACCTTGCAGGCGACACTTTGCGGATTACAACTTAATCGTATCTTCTCCCTTCCGCACGTCCTAAGAAAATCTGTAATCGCGTTAGACAGCGTCAACCAGGATATATTTGTTACAATCATATACATATTCTAGATATGAGAACAATGAACAGGAGCGTTGTGATTTTAAATAAGCTAAACTATTCCCGAATTTAAAAAAAAAGACGCGTTGAGTCTACTGGGATTAATCTAATAAATTATTTTTGAAGAATAGATGTTTCCTATTATTCTCTACCTTTTCTATCAAATATGCAGATAGATTTTCGGAAATAATCCAAATATTGATAAGTTTTGTAGAACGTTAATTGAAAATACATTTTTTTTTTAATTCCATGGATTCCGCATGTGCGTTTTATTATATTGAATGATGTCGGCCGCTGCGGGCAGATTTGGGCAGATCTATAGCAGACAGTGCTTTTATGTAATGAGAATATTTTGGGCTAAATAAAAATGTTCAGACAATCGCTAAGATTTTGTACCGGATTCTCGTTCAGCAAAGCAAAAGGTAAATCCAATATCTAAGCAGGTCACATTGGTTTGATTGATTATAAAGAAATGCAAGGAGTATCAGCTCATTTGAGGTTATGTCTTTCTGTATTGTACTGAAACAGTAGTTTTGGACTAAATTATATATTTTAATCAGTTATATGTATTTCAGCTTTGCTACAGCATGATGCTCGTTGGTTAGCAACAGAACCAGCTAATATTAAATGGGATTTAATGAGTGCTGTATGTCTAGAAAGGCATCCAATCATTTCCAAACCTCTAAATGAATTGGAAGCAAAATATCAGGCAATGCTAAATCAAATTGAATATGAAAATAGTATGAAATCGGATCATGAAATCAGAGTAGAATTAGAAAAACAACTTTTACAATCACAAAATCAGCAAAACACTGAACCTGACTTGGATGTTGTCATCAAACAGACTGCCCAAGACTTTGTCGATGCTTCTGAAGAAGAACTCAAGAACTTTAAATTTGCACCTAAAATAACTGGTACATTTATTACTAATGCAAATCATTTATAACGTGTAATTGAAAATATAATTCTAGAGGCTGATGAGAAGAACATTAAAACTTCTTTGAAACGCAAATTGGACCAGAATCTGGTATTACTTGTAGAGCAAAATATTGGTAACAAAACTTATTGGATCCCTCCTCAAGGTTTACGCAGTGATGGAGAAACCTTACGACAAGTGAGTTTCTAATTTTACATTGCTTCAATAAAATAGAATGTTATAGTTTTTCTGAGTGCTACTACTTACTGACCATTTTTGTAATACAGACTGCAGAGAGAGTGTTATCAAATATTTGCGGACAAGGATTAACTGTGCAGTTTTATGGGAATGCTCCAATTGGAGTTTATAAATATAGATACCCAAAAGATATTAGAGACCAAGGCGTATATGGGGCTAAAATATTCTATTTTTTAGCTAAATACATAAATGGCAATGTTGAAGAAGCAGTAAAATATCAATGGTTAGATAAAGAGGAACTTCAGGCAATTCTGCCACAAGGCATACACAAGAGTATGTCACAATTTTTAATTGCTGATTAATAAAAGATTAGTTAAAAAATGACGTGATGGCTAATCATTTGCTCCTATTAGCAGAAACATTAGATATACTGGCAACTTGTATATAATTACAGTAATGTTTTCTATAACTGTTATTCAATGAAGCTTTGTATACAAGCGTTACAATTTTTATTGAAAAAAATATATACATATAGGAGCATTTCAAAATCTATAAAACATTAGAAACGTCCACTTCTCTTGCGACCAGTATATCTTGAGTTTTCTCTAACTTCTCGACCTTGTCTTTTCCGTCTTTCTTTCTTCTCCAAAATCCAGTCACGACTCTTTTTCAAGGGTTTACCTTTCACTTTCTTCATTTGTTCTCTGTGGAAGAATTAAATAAAACGTGAAATTTACAAAAACAAGACATTGAGCAGTTTACCTTTCCTCTTTACCTTTTTGATATGTAACTAACTGTTGACGTGTCTTCTCCTGTTCCAAGAGCTTTTGGAAGAGGCATTGAACCTCCAGTCATTAAAACCAGAAAAAACTTCTTTGCCTTTGTACTATTAGGAAAATCTACCACTATTCCACCAAAGAATCCAGCTTTCATTGCCTGTGTAGTGACTAGCTCTATTTGATCACTATTTTCTGGATAAAATTGAAATACAGCTCGAGCTGAACGAGAAAGACACGCAAAAAGTGAAGAAAAGAATTGCTGTAACCGTTTCACAGGATTGTGTGTTGTTTTATCTGCATTACAGAGCCATTGCAGAGCTGATATACTGACTGCCCCATCAAAACTGCCAGCCCTAAATGGCATTCCTTGACCCATGTCACCCAAGATTAAATCGCCTTCTACTTCACGTTCCAACGCAACGTCTACACCATTAAACAACCATATTAACGTATTTATAAATTCCGCAAACTAATGCTATTCAATATTTACTTAGCATTGCTGGAGAAATATCAACTCCGACCCAGACATGTCCTTGATCCTCTAAAACACTTCCACTAAGACCAGAACCACAACCAATGTCCAGAAGAAAGCAAGCCTCATCCTCAGGAAGTAAAAGAAGTTCAATAGCACGTTCACACATCTGAACCTGAATATCTATCATCCGAGTACTGAAAATTCAATTCCATATTACAGAAACTACAGCTATGACATAAGTAAATGATGCTAGTACTCAATTAATACTTACTTCTGAGTATATTTTCTAGCCTCTTCATCGTTGTAAAACTGTAGTGACAAACTCTTTGGCTTAACAAAAATTTTTCACAATGTTTGTAACATACTTGAAGCAATTACTTACCACCTCCGGAGGTGCCAAATGTTCCGGACGTCTAGACATTTTGAATTCTTGCAATTTCGTTTGCTTGAATCAGATTAACTATAAAAAACACTTAAAACACGTGTTTTACTTGAGAGGTTCTGACACACACCACTTCGTTGCTAGTTGCTGACTACTGTCACAGGCTTCCCCTACTCAGCACGCTTTTCAGTCCTGCTATATACTGCGCGTCGTAGATGCGCATAGAATCAAAAATATATAACTTACGTAGTATGAAAATTTGTGCAACAATAGAACGGCTTATCACTGATGAATTTTGCAAATCGTCTAAAGCATTGATAATCTAAATCTTGTCAGCCGAAAGGATGTTACTGTTAGCTTGATTATTTATCGTATTATTCTACATAGATATATCCACGCGAACTTCAATAATAAATAGTTATGTTTTTTAAGTTGAATTGGTGGACCATAATGACGCACCGTGCTCATTATCAAGTCTCTGCGAACTTCTTTTTTGTATAGATGAAAAATATGTTAACACTTTCATGAGAATAAACGAGAAATAAATTAAAGGATAGTTTTCGGATTAATGAAACTATATCTTGAATAATTTCAAGTATTACAAACTTCGTACGACAAGACTGCGATGTAATTCTCAGGCTATATAGTTGTAAGTATCTTTATTAATATGATCACATGATCCTGTCGTTCTTACAGCTAATGTACAAAATATTTACAAACCGTTCAAAAAGGCTTTAAGTTAATCACTGGCAAAACCAAAGACTTTGAGACTGCCAGCATCTCTCTTTCTATCATAAGTGTCTTTATCATCACAAGCATATGCCAAAAGATACTGCTTAGGATGCCATGCAACTGTAAAGGTTGCAGCTTCTACTGGAATATCAGCAACTTTCTCGCCAGTTTGAACCTCTCCTATATCAATAACCAAGTCTTCAGATGCTGCAGCAAGTAATTGTCCATCGTGTGAGAAAGAAATGGTTCGAACGGGCCATTCCAGTCTAGAAAACGTTCTTAAGCAACAAAGCTCATCGGCGTCCCAAAGGGAAACTAATGCATCTGCAGATCCAGTTGCAAAATATCTGCCAGTAGGATCGAATTCGATACAAATGCAAGTTCCTGGATGTGCTTTAATAACGTGCAGCAACTCTAAGTCAGGATAACTGAGTATATGGACACAACCTTGTCCATTAGTGAGGTAAAAAGTGTCTGAGTCTTTGTTCCAAGAGATTTCATTAACTTCAAAGTTGAATTGCTCTTCAGCACGAATTTTCATCACTCGTGCATCAATAAAGGTGACCAAGTCTTCTTTATTTCCTACTGCTATGGTGTAGCTATCAGGTGACCATGATATGTTTATGTTTTCACCACGTGTTCCAATATTTGCTGTACATTTTTGCACTCGTGTATCCCAAATTCTGACTGTCTTATCCCCACTTGCAGTTGACAAGAGCTCTGGATGAAATGCATGCCAGCAAAGTTGGTCAACACTACCTCCATGACCACGAAAGGTAATCTCCTGCTTCTGTGAACAGAAATATACATAGTAAATAGTGAAGTAATCAAGTGTGATGATTATGGTTGAACATCCAAAATATGGAAGAAATATTTTGGGATGTATGAACAACACTTGATAAAGCGATTAATGCTTGAACAAAAATGCCTTCAAACAGTCAGAACCATTGCACTTTACCAGTGTTATCAATTAAAAGTTTTGCATTAGAATCTTGCAAATTCATCCAAGAAATACCTAATTAATTCAGAGTAAGTACTAAGCCGTAGATTATTAACAAAATATATTCACCATAATGAACAAGATAAAGAATTTAGTTTGAATTTAGTGATTGTGTACAAGCAAATTGTATTTACCAATCGGTCGGGTCCCAATGAAAATATGCAGACACATTTATCGAATGATCCTGAGGCCAACAATCGGCCGTCGCAGCTCCAACCAACGCTATGAACTTTTGCAGAGTGACTTTGTTGCTCCCTTATTTTATTGTGAGATTTAAAATGAGCTATAAGTTCATCCACGCGCGGTGTTAATGACGCCATGTTTCGTTTCCTCTGTCACTTATATACATAAAAGGGAATACTCAATAGTGCGATTGGAGTCCATTTTTTTTCTTTTCTTTTCCTCTTCTGGCGCGTTTGCAATGAACTGATCTTGAAAATACATCATAACTTTGTCGTGACGGTTGCCAAGGTATCACGATCAACGGTAACTCTCTGCATCAAGTAAACAAATCATTTGCTCGAGAAACTGTGACAGTCTTCTTGTCAAAGAAATCACGAGATGACGTCCTTAGACTTGAGACAGCAAAAACTAGAGCAACAGGTAAACGAAGTGGTTGTAATCTCCAAGAATTTAAAGCATTCCATAAGTTATTGTATCGCTTTTGTAACCTTTATCTATTAGAAGCTGTATAGTCAATATATCTTCCATAAGAATACGCACTCTTTCGCTCTTTCAATTAAAATTTGTTGTTCTATGCACTTCAGAGACAACTAATTGCTCAGAAAATGAAACAGAAACGACAAAGTGGAGCTGGTGGAATGGTTCAATCCTCCAATATATCTAGTACACAGCTAACTAGTCATTCGACAAAGTGGATGAATGCTAGTAAAGAACTTCATGGTATTTCATACACTCATTAATGTTATCATTCTTTGATGATTTCATTTTACCTATTAACTATCTTCTCCCAGGCTATGATGGACCATTACAGTTTAGCACGTTACCTAGTAATCCTGATATTGGTCTGGTGCATGAAAATAAAACCATGGATACAGATCTAACAGGTAACTCTAACAAACATTGATACCTTTTTGAATATTATTTAATGAATATTTTCTAATTCTTATGACTAATAGAAATTAGTACAGAAGGTGGTTTCTATGAAGGAACTGAACAAAGTGACTGTGCAGATGAAGAATCTTCTCCTGTAGATTTGCGGTCCCCTATGGAACTTCCCTGTCAATCTCCACTGAGAGTAGCTCCATCAGATGGTCCTAATCCAATAATCAGCAGTGATAATAATTCACCAGCAAGTATCCATTCACTGGCATAGTCTGTATCCTCTATCTAAACTTCAATTAGATATTAACATTAAGACAAATTATCTTCACAGAGTCCGGAATTAGAAGGGAACGTCGAAGGGAATATAGAACAGTTTGTTCTACAGCCTGCCAACAAAAAAATGCATTATAAATGCAGAATCACAAGAGACAGAAAGGGAATGGATCGTGGACTGTATCCAACATATTTTCTGCATCTAGAGCGAGATTACGGAAAGAAGGTAAACAGAACATTTAACGTGAGACGATAAAATAATGACTCATCAAGGAATTACTTTTCAAAATATTTTTTTTGCAAGGTATTTCTTTTGGCCGGACGAAAGAGAAAAAAAAGTACAACAAGCAATTATTTGATATCAACGGATCCAACCGATCTTTCTCGTGGTGCAGAATCCTACGTGGGGAAGTTGCGATCGAATCTGCTTGGAACTCAGTTCACAGTCTATGACAACGGATACTCGTTAATGAAGGGCGAGAAACGCGAGGAACGTTTTAACCCACGTCAAGAACTTGCAGCTGTCGTTTATGACACTAATGTTCTTGGCTTCAAAGGACCAAGAAAAATGACAGTAATCATTCCGGGGATGACAGCCGATCAAAAGCGAGTTCAAATTTGTCCAAGAGATGATACGGAAACGCTTCTTGGTATGGAAAATTCTGTAAAATCGTAATTTAATCACATCTTTTAATCGAGTCCTTATCATTTTATCCCACGATTCCCAGATGAGTGTTTCCTTATTTTGGTATTTTTTTTTAATAACCAGAATGCTATAAAATGAAGAACATGGATAATCTCATCGAGCTTCACAACAAAACACCGGTATGGAACGATGACACGCAATCATACGTGTTAAATTTTCATGGACGAGTCACACAGGCATCTGTCAAGAACTTTCAAGTTGTCCATGACAGCGACGGTATGTAAAAATCATCGTAGAATATGAGTTCGATCTGGTTTATGTAATCTAAAATGTAATTTTATTTTCGATCTTCAGTTGATTACGTAGTGATGCAATTTGGTCGCGTAGCCGAAGATGTCTTTACGATGGACTACCGCTTTCCATTGTGTGCCCTGCAGGCCTTTGCCATCGCTCTGAGCAGTTTTGACAGTAAATTAGCTTGCGAGTAAAACCTGGCCAAAGAAACGTCATAACACAAGGTATTGTTTCAACAAGAGCTTTTATAATTTTTTCAACAAAAAGTCAACTATCGCGCCAGACCATGTGAACTCCAACGGTATTTACCGGAATATATTATGAATCTCGAACCGCAATGCGTTCGTGAAGCTGCCCGATTACTTGCTGGACAATCAAAAGGATCTACAAACCAATTCGGTTAGCTTTAAAAGCAAAGAAAAAGAAATAGAAAATCAAACCTGCCAAAAGAAAGGTAGAATGAATCACGAGAGGAAACGTTGTGAGAACAAAAAAAGGAATAGGGACATCCTAAAGAGTATCTATAATCTTAAGAATGTTTATGTGTTCATTTTTACTAGACGTTTACGCAGATCTATTCGTACAGTTTCTCTTGAACGTTTACATACTTTTTGTCTGAAATCATCTTTGACTCATCTCGGAGTATACCGTATTCTTCACCATGCTACAAGTAAATAGAGATAATGAACATATGAGGGACAATGCGATTCGATGACCGTTCGGCAATAATTAATTGCTGCCAATGGCAATTGATTAAATGTTATCAGTATAAAGATGCGATATTATCATATGAATAATGAGGAGAAGAAATAAAAGTCTAAGTAATAAATGGAAGTTTCAGTATATGCTACACGTTATCGCGGTTTGTATAGTTGTTATAATAGTTAAGAATGACCAAGATATATCGTACTGGAATAGAGAATGGTGGTATACTCGGGTAAACAGAGAATGGCGTTTAATGAGTAAATCAAATTCTAAAATCTAATTAATTGTTTACTCGTTGCCCATAAGTAATTAATTGGCAACTGTCCTCATTCGTGTCATCCCGTTGCCGTCATAATGCAGGTCTCAACTTAACGGAGCACCCTGAAAATAAACGTGATGTGTGCCTTTACAGGGGAAGCGGAACCTCATGAGACTATTAATGATTAGACATTTAGAATTTTAGTGAATTTTATACAAGGCGTGAAAAAGAGCAAGACAGTTGCGTTTCCTTGAAGGCAGTGGATCATGGGTAAAAGAATAGCGTCGGAACAGAAATTGGAAAAAATTACAGATGAAAGATAGAAACGAAATGTAATTCGCTATGCGCCTTGCAAAATAATTTACTCTGGTATATTTTCTCCCCTGTTTCTTTACTCTATTTTAATCTCATACCAACATTTTTTCTTAGATGTTTTTAATCTAATATCTTGCAACAATTTTTATGAATCTTTATTGTGGTCTTCGATACAGCTGCGATTGCTTAAACGATTACCACTTGTCATAATGAAGTCTCTATTTCACACACCTACATAAATGTATGCACCCCCACTCTACCCACTACATAGTTATAATCAAAATAGCGAAAAACAAAAGTTTTCGAAATCGGGTGACGAGTTTATATTTTTTCACTCTATACGCCACGTTTTTCTATACAACTTTTTTATATAACCAATTTACTTCACGTTTTCTATTTCTTTATTTCGTATGGGTAGTGAAGTTTTTTCACGTCGAATGTAAGCTAGTAGATATAGAGTTAAAAAGAGAATTTCAAATGAAAAACCGTATAGAGTGCGTCTAGTCTGTTCCTAAAAGCGTTAAACGATGCATAGAACAATTAATAATTTTATAGTTCGTATAATAAGTATTATCATGTAGTATTATTACCTGTCTATTATTATTTTATTATAAAACAATGGATGTAACAGTTATTAAGTGTGTAACGAATGTACTATTAATTATAAAATGGGAAACTATAAGTTGTATGCTAAAAAAATATAAAGGAGAATAGAAAAACCCAGCTGTAAGATTTTAGTTGATGTCATTGATAGATATAAAATTGAATAAATGGCATATTGAAAAGCATTCGCCCTTTCTGTCTGATTGCACTATAGGAACACTCCTGTAAAAGTTAATAAATGTCTCAGAGCAATTACAGTGATTAAATTCGGTTGGTTTTGATCATAACATCATTTTATTCATGGTAGTAATAATATTGATAAAAAATGTCGACAAAAAGTTGCCTCATAAAATCTCGTAAACCGATAATACATATTACTTGTATACATATGTATAGTATATTTTCATATATAAAACACGGCGATAATCGTCGTATGAATTGTCGTGATAATGTTTTCGTGGTTACACCTCTGCAGCACAATCTACGCAAATTAATCCTCAATTGTGTATCCGGTCGAAAGATATACTAAGGTAATGTAAAACACGTATGTCACACGTTCTAATATTTTCTTTCGCATTATTTCAATTTCTTCTGATACTTTTGTATCCTTTTTTTTTTCGACAATTCGACGATTGGCAGTATCACTCTTCTTAGGCATAATATATAAAAAGTATCAAATTTGTAAAAAAAAAAAAAAGAGCGAGAGAATTATAAGTAGTATACTATTGTCGACCGCGTAGTCTCAACACTAGTTTACAATTCAAACGATACAGCTGGACATCGCTGCAAATTACAATTATAAAAGGCACTAGGGTGTCGAAGAATCATTTCAGAGGAGAGGGTCTGCTTTTGTCATTCTTCTCACTTTTTTTAAGAAAAATTGTAAACCAATTTAATTGAAGATCCTTCGAGGATGTTCTTGAAAACATTTAGTTTCCTTGGTTTCATATCATTCTTTTCTTTGTACAATTACGTTGAGATGTCTCACTTTTCTTATTTATTAACTGATTCATCAGTGCTGTTTTTTCAATCTTTTCCTGGTTGATATGATCAATTTTTGTGTTGAATATTAAAGGTTTAGTTTAATTAATCAGTGAGAACTGTGTTCAAAGATATGTGCGTTCCATGGCAGGTATTTCTTACTTGCTTTGATTGAATTACAATTTCTTGCAAAGAACGAGGAACGTAAATAGTATAAAAATTAATCGATTGGGAACTTTATTAAAAATTTGGTAATTTATATGGAATCGTCATTCACTCTGGAGTTTGATAAAGTTTCACTATTGAAAAAATCGAAGACATGCATTCGCCTTTTGCTTATTGCCATTCTTTTTGTCGTAATAGATTATCGTAAAAGAGAATGCAGTCGGCTGATATTTCATTTTTCTTTTCACAAATTATCTTCTGTCATCGGTTTTAATAATAAATCGTCGAGCAATGGACAATAACGAGACTTCGGATAATTATGTTATATCGAACTGATAATACGACTTGATAATTATTATGACAAATTAATAGTCAATTAGTTTGATAAGTGAATGTAAGTACCAGTTCCCAAATCGCGAATAATTTGCCAATGTTGCAAACAAGTAACAAGTAATCCTTATTTGATTCATAATTATTTTTATATATATTTATATATATAATATAATAATATTGTAAACACATGTGATCCTTCAACGAAATTAGGACGGAACACATAAAGAAGTATTCTTTTCTTTTTTTAAGACCTTTTAAAATTGTTACTTAATTCCAGTCTTTCTTCAATTCCAAACAAACAAGAACATCGGAAAAAGATTTCTTGCTTACGGTTGTTTTTTATTTCCATATTTTGGCAATGTTTGGCTCAGTAGTTTTTCCTTTCATTACGATTTTAATATGCGTATTAAATATTTGTTGTATGTTTTTCCCTTTTCCATTAGACCGACTTTCGTAACACAAGAAGACTAAACGAGATTACGCGTTCGGAAAAGTGATCAATAAAAAAAAAAAAAAGATTCGAAAGAAAGACAAACTATCCCGGAAAGCCACATAAAGAAATTCCATCAGCACTTGTGTGGAACGAAAAAAAATAAATATACAAGCTGAAAAACGGAGTTCGACGGCATAGAAAACGACCTCCTAATTTTCTAACCGACGACCGAATTGCTTTACCAAGCAAATCAGCAGCGTCACGAGCCCAGTGTACACAACCTATGATCAGCCACAGTTAAATATTATTATAACATCGCGCAAGAGCAATTATAAGAGTATTGAATTTCCTTCGTTAGAGCTAGCAGTGAAATTAAATTATTATATTATGTACTATTCTTTACTATATGCTTTTCTTTCGGCCGTAAACGGCTAGAGAGACAAGTAGCAAACGAGAAAAATACTATTCGGGTAAACGAAGAAGCAAAATAAACGAAACGAATGATCAGAACACTCTGGCATAAATAACAACCGCGCATATTCTCGCTTTCTTCTTTCTTTTGACACTTCCATTGAATTCATAAGGCTCGCAAGACCTTCAATGATTTAACGTTGTGAGGGAAGCTCCTTAATAATGAATTTGCCTGCGTTCTTTTATCCCTCCACGCAATGTATCACTTTTCATCATTTCATGTTTAGCGGGACTTCTCAATGAGAGTCCCTCGAATGATTATTTTTCCTTGTTCTTAATTCTCGCTAGACACTAATTAAAATATTTACAATTCGTCTTAAGGAGCTCTTATCACCTTTTACTTCTACTTCTTCCTTTATCGATATGTCCTGCCGTTTGTCCTCTTCTCAGAATCCCTTCCTCCAGTCCAAATTAGTTTTGGTAACTGGTCGAGTGACTAGCCGCGACGTTGGTCTGGGGATTCCAGTTGGCCGACTCGATGACGTCCAGTTTGTCGGCTGACGTAATCGTGATTTACTTTCTGCTGGTACTGTGGCTTTTGGAGGTTGCGGTACCTTCGATAACATCAGAAGGTGTAATTTTAACTAGATAGATGTATCTTCTATCGACTCTGCGCATTAGCTATTTCCTTACCTCGACTTTTTTGTTTGACGTCTCATCAGCGTTATCGCTTGGAATTATGCAGGTTTGATCGTTGAGCTGAATGCCTAAAATTAATTGAGATGATATATTATGCTGTTTTAATCACTTGGAAACTTATTACCTTTCGTAATTAAGAAATTAAAATTATTATACGTTTGTTCAAATGTTTCTCACCAGCCGTATGCAGCGATTGACTAGAACCGTCTGGACTGTAAATTGGCGAGCTTGTTTTTGGAGTTAATCCCATATTATCCGGTGATATGTTTTCGCCGACCATTCTTTCGGTTGAAATCTTTCTTATCGGTGATGGAAGACTCTTATCCCTACCTGGAGCAATCCAGGCATTTTCCAAAATACGTCTGTTCAGTTTCGGCGTTGAAATTTGTTTGAGACCTTCAGAAAATGTATTTTATATAATCATTTACATCGCACACTAAAATCTTGAGTACGAACGAGTTAAATCCGGATTGAATTGAATAACATACAATGAATAATGTAAGCTATTATTACTATGTACTTGCAAATATTTATTTATCAACATCTATTATGTCGTGAACGAGATACAAAACTAACGTAAATATGTTTTTCTTCAAGTACAATGAATAATGAAACTTACTTTCTTCCTGCATACGGGCTATGTTCTGAAGTTGCTCGATGTTCATTCCACGAACACTATAGGAATTATGACTGCTATCTGAACAGACACTCAATCGATCATCCAAATCCGGTGCGCTATGAGCACTCTGAGTGCTCTCGATGCTCTCGGTAGATCCTGCAGCCTTCTTTAGGAAATCGTTCGTGGTTCTCGTAACGTCCATGAGTCTCTGTTCGGAGCCACTCTTCGTCCTGCCCATTGAGAAAGCGAGATTCGGTTGTGAACCCTTAACGTAGCTAAGCCCACTGTGTGTCTTCGTCATCGGCAATGATTTCAAATTGGGATTAGACTTTTGCAGGAACTGTGGAAGTTTCGACAAGACTCTGGGCGATCGTAATTTCCTGCTCGGCTTAGCGATCAAGGAATTCATTTGCTGTTTTCCTTCGTTGCTCATCGTGTCGAGAGTAGCGGATGTCTTAGCATTCTGATTCGGTATTTTCGATATCTTTGGCTCTTCTTGAGGAACTTTAAAGACATTTTCTTCAGTAGGCAATTTGCGGGCGCCTACGGTATCACAGCTCAGAGTATCCTCGACTACGATATTTTCCAATTTTTCACCTTCCACTAGTAAGTTGGTGCTTCCTGAATTTGGTGATTTCGGCGTGCGGGATGGACTCTTTCGATATGTATTAAATCTATTCGGAATATGTTCGGAAGTCTTTGCAGAACTTCTCTGAACCTCCTCCAGTAATTCTCTTCGAAGAGACATTGGCCCATTGAATGTCGCGTTCATCAGATTCTCCGGGGAAAATTCTAAATGCTCCATCATCTGTTGTTTAGGTAAATTACTTAAAGCCCTATTTTCGTCAACTAAATGACTCAAATCATTTTCCAATTCTTGAAAATCTTGCGTTTCCGTGCGAAAGGTATTGTTCAAACATTTTGAAAATGCACCCCTATTCCCATCATCCATGGCATTGGAATTAGAATAAGTGTCATTTAATGTGCTTAAAGATTTTCTTCCCGGTACGGTCTCTTTCCTTTTAGGAGAGTTCCAGTCCTTGTAAGTGTCATTTAAACGGTTTGTGGCTCTCAGCGCCTGAGAAGGTTCGGTACGTAAACTCTCGGTGCGATACGTGTCGTTCAGGCAGGTTGACTCCTGATGAATTTCGTCGTGTGAACCGTTGAACCCTCGCAACGAACCTTTTATCTGTACATTCTGGGTCTGATAAGTATCGTTTAAACAATTTGGCACTCCAGACACCTGAGACCTTTCTGCTGAAGAATTTCTTTCACAATAAGTATCATTCAGGCATTTAGGATCTTGGAAGGTATCATTATGACTGTTCAAATCACGATTTTGATTTGTCAGTGATAAATTTGACGCCTGATAACGATCACTCAAGCAATTTATCGTTCTATTTGCGTGGGATGTTTCCTCCGCTACATCCCTCCCAATATAAGTATTATTCATAATCTTTAAATCTTGAAAATGATCACTCAAACCATTCATAAAATGCGAATCATTCAAGTCCCTGGCACGATAAGTGTCATTCAAATAGTTTGATCCTCTACTGTCTCTCCGATTCTGACTCTTGTCCCTAACACTGTAAGTCCTGTATGAATCATTGAAACCACCTATGCTCTTGCCTCTCTCCTTTCTGATGTCATATGTTTTATATACGTCACTTGATGTGTTCAGTGGCTGGTTTTCAACAATGGTAGAAGACGTACAATTCAGATCAAATTTTTCTAACCTTAGTGGTAGAGAATTTTTTGATATAGATAATACAGGATTTTCAGAATGAGCATCGAAAGTTGCGTTCATAACTTTTTTCATAGGATCATGTTTTATCTTGTTGCACAGCGTCTTATCGCAGTCGACGCTCTTGTTTGTCAAGAACGTATCTTCGAACTTTCCGTAATTACTTGTCTCGAACATGCTGGTTTTCATCATTGATTCAGTTAGAATTTGCGAATCTTCTAGACTACTTAAGTCCTTATCGGTTTGAGCAGCTGACAGAATGGATGAATTCATGTCAGAGGGTTGCGATATGCTCATCAGTTCATCACTGAATTCCGGCTCCGTCATATTGATAAATGAATCAATTCCTTTCGATTGAGACTTATCTAAAAAAGCCTCGAGACTTTCCTGTCCTGTATTATTTTCCGACAATACACTATTTGTGAACGTAGAGTTCAGTCTTAACATTGCAGGAATTGTTTCCCTTCTGGGTGGCACGATTGGATTCTGATTCATCTGAAGACACAAAAAGTCATTGCTACCTCTCACTTATGCTTGTCCTAAGATGTAAAAATTATAACTATTTTTGCAATGACTCATGAAAAAGGGTTCTCTAGGATTTATTATACTTTACTGGTGGCCATTTAAGTAACCATAATCTAATCATTTTTCATCACCTCATGAAGATTCTTGTGACTCAAACACCATTAGCAATTAGGTATTTTGAACGAACTCGTAATTTTCCGCTGTTATCGCAACGTATGACTCAAGAAAAGAATTTAGAACTAAGTAAATTATTATGTCAATATGATGAGTTTCATTGAGCTTTTGAGACATTGTTCCTTTCATCCAAGATATAATGATAAATATAGCACTAGTTTTGTTTAAATTATCAATAGAAAAACATGCAGTTGTTTTGTACATTATTAACATAAATAAGGCAGCTTTGAAAATACCAACCTGTAGGTTGTGGTATGAATTTGGCAATTTCCATAAACTTGTGGGTGTTGGTCTAAGAGTTTCCATTATTGACTCAAAGCTCATCCTACTACTACGTTTCTTTGGCCTGGTAAAAGTTCTCGTGTCGATTGAACGTTTGGCAGCTAAGAGAAAAAGAATAAAAATTAAATATATCATTGAATTTAGAATGCACAACAGTGAGAATCAGTTTGACAGCCATATTCAATGTGTTACACTTATTAATATTCTATGGACCAAGAAGTACGATATACAGTTAGATTGATAGCAGTAGACTATATTGGAACCCTCTTCAAAAATAGTAACACCAGGAACATTATAGATGTGATAATCATTACATATGCTAATAAGATACTTCTCCATGCATATGACTAATTTAAACATGGGATATGAACTGCTTTACCTGTATCAGACTCTATTGAATCCTGATCAAATTCACCTCTCAACCATGCCCGTAAATCCTGTATTGCCGAGTCGCCCGAATGCTGACTGGAGACATACAACCTGAAAAAGAAAGAATATTAAAGGCATTATCCTATAACAAGAAAAGAATAGTATAAAGCTGTATGTCCTTACTCCCAAAAAAACAATTAGCTGAAAAGGTTTATTACCTATATTTAATATATATTTAAATGTTCATTAATTAAATTAAGTATTTTTAAATATTCTAATAACAAATAATAAAAAACATTTTTTACAATATTTGTAAGTATGTTAACTGATATATCATTCGACAAATTAGAAATTATACTATAAAATACCAAATTCGATACTGCACAAAAATGCTGCTCATTACAAAGCTACTGTCATGATCATTCATGATTCTTTAAAATGCTAATAACCAAATCCTCTACTTCTTTTGTAATTCAAGAAAGTAATATATCTGTACCATCTTTCTTCATCGTCGAAATTGAAAGCAGAAACGTCGATTAGTTCGTCTTCCTCAACGGGTAGAATATCATTCTCTTTTGTGCAAACAGCATGGGCACTCTCGAGCGGATCGGGACCCCGTTGTGGCATGTTATCCTCGCTCATTGTCAGGTTAAAAATACACAAAATGCTGCATCGTAGATCTCAGAATACTCTGTCGCTATTCCTTGGTAACGAAGAATGTAAATTTCTCCTGTTTCACTGTTAGCACGCAGCACAAGTATTAAATTAGAAATACACAGACGATTGACAAGAAAAAAATTCTTAGAGAAAGATTGAAAGATCTAAGAAAAACAACGATGAATAAGAAAGTTCTCACAACACTTCACATTCACTACTGAACGAAGTTTCTTGCAGTTCGTTGGTTTATCCTGGTTTATCCTGGATTCGTCGACTACGGTTAAAATTTATGAATCCGATTTTCTAATGAACTTGTTCGCTATTGTCATCTGTTAAACTCTTCTAGTACTATGATAATAATCGTGTTATTTACAATCGGTATACAATAAGCTCTTTTCCGGCAGTCGGTATAAAAATAATGTGGTTTACCTACATATTTTTTTACTACAATGCGAAGCATGTTGAAGCGTAATGGCAGAGTGAGTTGTGTTTAGAGGATTTAGAGTGATACGAGTGTATGGAATGTGTAATTGTTAATTGTTTCCTTTAATTATATTAAAAACGTTCAAAATCATTTTTATCTCTTGACATAAAAAACAATTGTATATGTATTGAATGTGACTTTTGTAACAGTTCTTATATTTAAAGCATTTGTGTCTCGTTATAGATTGCAGGGCTCAAACTTAAATAATTGAGACACCCTAACAGTATTAAACATTCTAAATAATTACTGTTATGGCTAAGGATTTTTTTTTTCATCTCTGATGCTCAGCCATAATGTTTTTACAGAGAAGTAAGTTCATTGCATCTGGCAATAGTCCAGAGACTAATTATTACAATGTAATTTCAATATACATACTATTTTTTTTGCAGTTGATTAGGTATATTCTCTGATAAGATTGTTATAATTTTGTCTGACACTGAATTTCATATTTGACCACAGGTGTTTAATAACAGTCAATCATATTTAAGATGGTCGCAGGACCAATAGAGCATGGGATGCAGGCTGATGTGATATTTGTTATAGAAGGTACCGCAGTTAATGGTGCGTACCTTCATGATCTGAGAACCAGTTACCTTATTCCTACACTGGAGTGAGTGCTACATTATCTAAAATTTACTATCATTATACTTAGTTTCATATATTATATGCAATACAATTTTTTTACAGATATTTTAGTCAAGGTGGAATAGAGGATCGTGAATACGTTTCAGAGGTAATTTATATGAAATTAATAATGGTACTTTTTAACACCACTAATATACTGGCACTACAATCATTAGTTTGATAACTCATTTATAAAATTAAATTATTTTTTCCCAATAATAGAACAGTACAACACTTTATGGAATTGTTGTGTATCATGCTGCTGATTGTCTACCAGCTCCTTGTACAGGAACCTACGGTCCTTACTCAAATCCTCACAAACTTTTGATGACATTGGAAAAGCTAGAGTACGTTTTATGAATTTTTTTTAATGTGAGTATATGCTTAGAAAGTTGGCATAACATTGGGTTAAATTACTGCCTTTAGAATGGTGGGAGGAAAGGGAGAGTCTCATGCAAATATTGGAGAGGGCCTTGCAACAGGTTTACAATGCTTTGAGGACTTGCAATTACGACGAGAACCAAACACGGCATCACAGAAGCACTGCATTTTATTATGCAATTCTCCCCCGTACCAAACAGTTGTTCAGGAATCTTACAAATTTGCAGGGCATACTGTGGAGCAACTAGCCGGACTGTTCCAAGAGGTAATTCAGTCGTTAACGCATCTTCGTCCAATAGAAGTTTTTATTCTTAATAAGAGTAAACATAAATGTAATAAGAAAGAGATATATATTTTTCTCTAGAGGAACATCAACCTATCAATCCTTTCACCTCGAAAGATACCTGCTCTATTTAAATTATTCGAGAAGGCTGGAGGAGATTTGCAATCTTCTCAAACAAAAAATTATGCCAAGGATCCGAGACACTTGGTCTTATTACGTAACTATAATCTGAAGGAGACACCAGTATCCCCGACACCAGGAGTCCATGTGCCAGCACCTTCCAATGCTCAGATTCCGTTAAGTCCGCTTCAAAGCAATGACAGTCCTAATCCAAATCAAGCTGTTCAAAGTATCGCCCAACCAACGCAAAATCAGCCTACAGCCTTTAGGAATCAGGCTCCAGCACAAAATATCACCTCGGTGCATCAGCCAGTTGCACCACCCATGGTTGCTCCAATGACAGCTGGCCGTCCACCATTTAGTCCTCAAATTGCTGCGCCACCAAACTATCCTCCAAACACCATTAATAATCGTGCTGCTCATCCAAGATGGTTCAGGCCACCGTTTATCGCACCTGGTGCAACGGCCCAACCGAATCCACAGAGCAGTGCTCTCATCGCTCAATTATCACAACCACCCTCTTCACTGGGGATTAACGTATCGCCATTTGGCCAGAGGATGGACGGTAGTGCGCACCAACCAATTACTTATTTTTACTTTATTCCAATGAATAATTTCTATTATCAATTTTACTTCCACAAAGAATCTCTCTTGTTAAGCGATCTCTTTTCAATTCAATATAGGAGGGGCGAATGTAATGGCTGGAAATACGCAACAGCAACAGTTAACGCAGCAGCAGCAATTACGACTTACCATGCAGTTACAGCAGCAGCAGCAGCAACAACAACAGCAACAGCAACAGCAGCAGCAGCAACAGCAGCAACAACAACAACAACAATCACAACAACAACAGGCGTCCATGGGCATGGCTGGTCAGTCTGCACAAAGCCAAGCTGGACCACAGCTGTCCGTTTCCGGTGTGAGCCAATCGGTGCCAACTCAGGTCCAGCAGACAGTCACAGCTTCACAATCATCCTCATCGGTATCTTCGGTGACTCCCCAGATTCCACATAGTCAACCACAGGTGAAATTCTAGAGTTTAATACAATAGTGTGGTAACGGATTGTGGAATCATATTACGCTTTCATCGCCGGACTATTACAGGGTACTGTCGCCGGTGGGCCTGTTCCTGGACAACAGATGGCCACTACTCGGCAGACTATTTGGCAAGGAACTCTTGAATGGATTGAGAAGGCAAAAAATCCTACGGATACTCAAAAGCAAACTCGTCACGTTCCTTGTCAAGTATCAGCGAATCTGAAGGACGGCGAACCGGAACTGTATGTTTTTTTTATTAGCAGAGTCTAAGACCACTTCTACCAATAGTTTAGATTCATAAACTAGTAAGAGTATTATCTTGAATAATTGCAGAAAAGCCGAGTCTTGGCCACAGAAACTAATAATGCAACTAATGCCGAAGCAATTGATAGGAAATATTGGTGGAGCTTACTTGAAAAACTCGAAATCTGTTCTCTTTCATCCAAGTCCATGTGAAGCTCTCGAGTCCTTGACAAAAGTCATGAGTTCCGGCTTTGTGAGTATTCAATCTGATCAATTCATAATAATCTGTGCATTTGAAACTGAATTAAGTTAAATTGAATTGCAGGCTGGGTGTGTTCATTTTACTTCGATGCCATCACCAGCACCCTGTGACATAAAAGTTCTCATTCTATTGTTTACTGCTGAGAAAAGAGCTTATTTAGGATTCATTCCAAACGATCAAACTGCTTTTGTCGATCGACTTCGGAAAGTTATTCAGCATCAGAAAAGCACACAAGCTCTTATTCGGCAGGGACAGGTAAAAGACATGTCCAATTAACAATATTGAAACTAGTGAACAGTTACTATTTGTTCCATTTGGAAAGATTAAGATAGTAATATAGGATGTGAACATTGCAGGCCGGAAACGTTCCGGGAAATAATATTTCAGGTGCGTTACCGACTTCCGGAATTTCGCAAGGTGGGATTCTTATGTCCCAGACGAATACTATGGCTATGGGTGGTGGTCAAATAACCCAAAATGTTGTTTCAACAAATGGACCTCAGCAAGGATTAACTACATCTGGTGGACCACAGGGTCAAATTAACATGCAGGTAGAAATTAATTTGAAATATTAATCCAAAATGATTTAGGAGAATAATCACAAATCTTTTATTATACCTTATACGTTTTTACGTTTATCCATAGAGAATGTATTTTGTTCTCAGGCTGGTGGAATGTCAGGACCCCAGCAAGTAGGCGCAGGGCCAGGAATGATGGGACAGCAGAGACCGCCATACGATGATTTGGAAATGGCCAGGCAACAAAACCTTTTGAAGATACAACAATTGCGACAGACGCTTGAAGCTGCACAGCAGCAGGAGGCACAATACAAGTCACAGCTGGAAGTAAACGTACGTTAACTAACCATTTTGGAATTTTATACAACCTACTTGCTAAATGATTATACTCTATCTGTTACCGTTCATTGGCAGATTCAACAAAACCTTGAAGTTGCTCAGCAGCAGGAAATGCAATTTAAACAACAACTCGAGGTAAACTAGGTGTTTTGTATAAATGTTATCGAGTTTGGAGGTGTATTGTGATTACTAATTTGATAAAATCCTAAAATTAATCAGGCGCAACAGGCACAAAGAGGAATTAATCCTGGCGCCGGCATGGCTGGGCAGCAGCCAAATACTCAGAGAATGATGCGACCCGTAATGACCAACAATCTTGGTCTTCGTCATCTGTTGCAACAGGTATAAATAGAAATTATTTTTGATTACATAATGGATTCAAGCAACATACTTGATATCATATCACCGTATTATTATTTTTTACATAGCAGCAACCACAATATAGGCAAGTTCTGGGAATGCAGCAGCAAATGGTTGGTCCCAGAGGACAAATGTCCACAAGATTAATGGCTCCTGGAAATCCACAGAATCAACAGTTTGAAGACGTCTCTAATTACGATTTTCTTGCATGAAATTTTTAATGAATAAACGTGCTTGATCATGACGAAAACTGTATTGAACTGTAACTGAAAACAAATGTTTAGAATAATGACATTACCATTCTTTTAATAAGTACCGATCGAACATTATAATGTAAAAAAAAAAGTTGTGGCAATGGAAAAATTGATTTATAGAGAACTTAAAAATATATACATTATTTTAACAACCAACAAATGCTTTATTATTGATGATGGATCATATTTCAAGTGTTATCTGAAAGAGTATATTTGGTATTTATCAATAGACCGACCTGGAATAAAAAATTATTTGATTTTTAATTAAAAAATTTTAATAGTCAGAAAAACTTGAATGAACACTGAAAGAAGTTCAGTACGCATATATCTCAAGTGATCTCAAGGTAAGCGACCTGAAGTAACTACCTGTGATCCTTCATATACAAAAAATTCATATATTTTAATCTGATTCTGTCGTCCCTGTTCAACGGAAAGAAGAGTACGCTAAGAAATTTTATACAAATTATTTGGAATAATGAATTATTTTTAATTATTTTAATGGAAGGATTAATATTAGTAGAGGTTACATATGTAAATGTGTAAGACTTATTTAAAGACATTTATTCTCATAAATGATCGTTACGAAAGTGTTGAAATAACTCGTAAATATTTGCGAATATCGTTAACAGCGTACAAGCAATTGACGCTTACTGATTATTTTTCATTAACAATATTATCTATTATGGTATGTGCCAATAATCCTTTATTATCGCTGTAAAGAAAAAAGATGACCATCAACATTCCCACACATACAATTGCATTTGAATTAGAAAAGTCTTAATTTTTAACATATTTATTTGAAATGATGCATAGTGAATTAAACTCTATTAAATATATTTTATACAGAATTTTCATATTAACCAATATCTCAATGCTGTCTCAATTTTGATCTTTTAACTTGTAATCTTACTTATAGCTTACAACATACTTAGTTTCATCAACCTCTTTTGATAAACTATTGACCTTTCTTCATCCTTTAAGTTCATTGGGGGTCTGGAAATTGAGTATAACATTCAGTAAGCAACGGGTATCTGTGGAGATAGTACTAACTTACTTCAAGAAAAGCATTTTTGTGAAAAAAATTAATTACTTAGGTGCTTTTGATCAGTTTTTGTTTTAGTTTTACCATATCAATATGGCAATTCTACGCTTTTATAAGAATCCAGGCTTGCAACCTGGTCGAGTTACAAATATATTGGAGCAACTTCAACAGATTTCAAAATCAGTTGTCAGTATAGAAACTGAATTATGTTATTACATTGAAGCTACCTCTCCACTCTCAAATGAAGAAATTGGTATATTGAAGTGGATTCTTAGCTCACCATTTCAACCTGAAAAGCTCACCGATTCCAGTTCTCTTAAAGGAAAAACTCCTAACACGCTTCTAGTAGAGATTGGACCAAGGTATCTTATGATTCATTAAAATACAACTTAATAGTATATCATAGAATTTGTATTAGATGATGACAAAGAAGATGTGAATGCATGTGAATTTTGTATTTGGGTTCCTTACAGGTTGAATTTTTCCACTGCTTTCTCAAGTAATGCTGTATCAATATGTAAATCAGTTGAATTGGATAAAGTAAAAAGAGTTGAAGCATCTACCAGGTATCTGATTCAATTAAATGCTACGTTCACTGCCTCACTTGAAAAATCTGTAAGCATATTTCTCACAAAAAAATATTATGAAGCAAAAGTACATATCTACAATCAATTGTCTGTTACTTTCTTAGATTGTAGACGTTTTGCATGATAAAATGACCCAGTGCAGATACATTGAGCCTATACAAACTTTTGATCATGGCTTCCGACCAGAAAAGTGGTTTGAAGTAGACATTTTGAATAATGGAAGGAAAGCTTTAGAAGATGTTAATTCGGAATTAGGTGAGTTCATTTAATGACCGACTAATTGTTAATAATAGGTAAAATGCAATTACTATTTTATTACACATACTTTCAGGCCTCGCGTTGGACAATTGGGACTTAGACTTTTATACAGATTTATTTCGTAATAAGTTGAAGCGAAATCCGACCAGCGTAGAATGTTTTGATCTCGCACAATCCAACAGTGAACACAGTAGACACTGGTTCTTTAAGGGGCGAATGGTGATTGATGGAGAAGAAAAAGAAGCATCCCTTATCGATATGATCATCGATACACAAACTGCTTCTAATCAGAATAATGTTATTAAGTTCAGTGATAACAGTTCGGCTATCCGTGGTTTTCAAATTTCTGCACTTCGACCTGATAACACAAGCGAACCCAGTCCAATTCGAATTTCCAACTTGGATCAGCACTTGATCTTCACGGCTGAGACACACAATTTTCCAACTGGAGTAGCACCCTTTAGGTAGAAAAATTTAATACAATAAATTCCTTTGATGTATGTAAATAATAACTAAATATTTGTTGGTTTAGTGGTGCAACAACTGGAACTGGCGGAAGACTGAGAGATATTCAAGGAGTTGGCAGAGGAGGATATTATATTGCAGGAACTGCTGGATATTCAGTTGGAAATCTCCATATTCCAGGTAAATGAGAGGCTCAATTGTCATCTCATGGGCCATTTCTGATTTATTCATTGATTTCTATAGGATACGATCTGCCTTGGGAAGAGACGGGTCTTCCATATCCTGGAAATTTCGCGTCGCCTTTAGAAATCATCGTAGAGGCTAGCAATGGAGCTTCGGATTATGGGAATAAATTTGGGGAGCCGCTCATTTCGGGATTTGCTAGGACTTACGGTTTAATTGATTCCACCGGTGAGAGAAGGGAATGGATCAAGCCGATAATGTTCAGTGGCGGACTGGGATCAATGGATTCCGATATGACGGAAAAGTTACCAGCTGAAAAGGGTAATTATTCTCTTGAAACCTTCTCATACTTAATAGAATGCAACATATTTATTCGAACGTTTCTACAATTATTCAAGGGATGGAAGTCATAAAAATCGGTGGACCTGTTTATAGAATTGGCGTTGGAGGTGGCTCAGCCAGTTCTGTTGAGGTAATAATTTGTCTTTTTTCTTATCTTAATTATTCGCTAGGAAGTTTAATTCTCTCATCTTTATTGACCAACAGGTTCAAGGTGACAATAAGACCGAATTGGATTTCGGAGCGGTTCAACGAGGCGATGCGGAAATGGAGCAGAAATTAAATCGTCTGGTTCGGGCTTGTATGGAAATGGGTGATCAAAATCCAATTTTGAGTATTCATGATCAAGGAGCTGGTGGAAACGGTAACTTTTAATGAAACCAAAAATATCCAATTACATTTATAATAATAGTTACAAAGTTTACAAAAATAAGCGGTTACTATTTCAGGTAATGTGTTAAAGGAATTGGTGGAGCCTGCAGGGGCTGTGATTTTCACAAGAAAGTTCGAACTAGGCGACCCGAGTATTAGTACGCTTGAATTATGGGGTGCGGAATATCAAGAAAACGACGCAATCCTTTGCCGGCCAAAGGATAGTGAACTTCTTCGAAAAATAGCAGCTAGAGAACGTTGTCCAATTAATTTCGTAGGAACTGTGACAGGATCAGGGAAGATAGTGCTTTCGGAAGAAGAAGATTGTAATCCTATCAAATACCTGGATAATAAATCTACATCAAATATTCGACATCCTGTAGATCTTGATTTGGAGTTAGTTTTAGGAAAAATGCCAAGAAAGGTAAAAAATGGAATTTGCCTTGTTTAGTTTAACTCATAGAGCCATGTTAAATATCAAATCATTGGTGGATATTGTTTTCAGACTTTTTCATTGACCAGAGGAAAACTTAACTTGGCGACCATTGAGCTGCCAAAAGGTTTGACAGTCGAATCTGCCCTTGATAGAGTTCTTAGGCTACCTTCTGTTGCTAGCAAGAGATATCTCACTAGCAAAGTTGACCGTTGCGTAACAGGATTGGTAGCGCAGCAGCAATGTGTAGGACCATTGCATACTCCATTAGCGGATGTAGCAGTCACTGCAATTTCACATTTTTCCATGGTAATACAATTAAGACATCAAATTAAAAGGTAGCAGAGTATTCACAAGAAATTTACCAAAAATTAACAACTTTATCGCAGGTTGGCATCGCTACGTCTATTGGAGAGCAGCCAATAAAAGGTTTGATTAATCCGGAAGCTGGTGCCAGAATGACAGTGGCTGAATCATTATCGAATCTCGTTTTTGCGCTGATTACGAATCTCAAGGTATTAAGAGAACATTTGTACATCAATGAAAATGTTAAAAATGCATCACATATGTACTATTGTAAAACTGTAGGATGTCAAATGCAGTGGCAATTGGATGTGGGCGGCCAAACTTCCTGGGGAAGGTGCAGCAATTTATGATGCATGCACAGCAATGTGCAATATAATGAAGGAATTTGGAATTGCCATTGACGGAGGAAAGGATTCTCTCAGTATGGCAGCAAGGATTGGGAAGGATATTGTAAAAGCTCCGGGAACTCTAGTCGTGTCATGTTATGCTCCTTGTCCAGACATTCGTCAGGTAGTATTTCATTATTTGACTACAGTCGATAATCTTAAAGAGTTTATCACATCGAAATTGTTTAGGTGGTGACGCCCGATTTGAAGGAACCTTCTATTGGAAGAGAAGGAAAGATTCTATTTGTCGACTTATCAAATGGTAAAAGCCGTATCGGAGGAACAGCCTTAGCTCAGGTATACAAACAATTGGGAAACGATTCACCTGATGTAGAAGACGCTCAAACGATAATAAATGCATTTAACGCCACTCAACATCTTATTAAAGGTATTTCCACTATATTTTGTAATAAATAATCAGAGTAATATATAATTTAATAATCATCGTTTACCAGAAAATAAAATATCTGCGGGGCACGACATAAGCGATGGTGGCCTGATCACGTGTCTTCTGGAAATGAGCTTCGCCGGAATATCTGGAATAGATATTAATATTTCTCATAAACAGGCTGATCCTATTAGTGTGCTCTTTAACGAGGAGGTGGGTTGGATCCTGGAAGTCGATCCCAAAAACGAAAATTATGTTCTGGAAACATTTAAGCGTTTCAATGCCCCAATTTATCCGATCGGAAAATCAGTTGGAATTGGTTTAAGCTCGAAGGTAATAAAAAAACGTCATGCTAAATGTAGTGATTATCCTCTCATCATTATGGTATCGCTGATCTTTATAGATAAATATTTCTGTAAATAACAAAACCATGCTAAACTCCACGGTCTTGTCATACATGAAAATTTGGGAGGAAACTAGTTTCCAATTGGAAAAACGTCAAACTAATGTTAGATACGCCGAAGAAGAATATTATGGATTAAAAAATAGAACTGCACCAGCTTACAAATTAAGTTTTGATCCATCGAGAAGACCATCCATTCCAAGAAATGATTTGCCAGGTATTTGTTGTTTCACATATCAGAACTACACAAAAATAATACCTAATCTTATTTACAATAAAGTTGATTGTTTCAAATCATTTGGTTTAAGGAAAAATTAGCGTAGCTGTTATTCGCGAAGAAGGAATCAATGGAGATCGCGAAATGGCAGCTGCCTTGGTCCATGCTGGATTTGAAGTATGGGATGTTACTGTACAAGATCTTCTAAAAGAAAGTATTACTTTAGACAGGTTCAAGGGAATTATCTTCCCGGGTGGTTTTAGTTATGCCGGTGAGTTTATATTCCTTGCAGCCGGTAAAAATAAAAAAGAGAAAAAACATGTAGAATAATTCATAATATTATCCCTTTCTTACTCGTAGATGTTCTGGGCTCTGCCAAAGGTTGGGCAGCAAGCTTGCGATTTCATCCTTCAGTGAGGAAACAACTTAATGCTTTCGTAGAACGCAAAGACACATTTAGTCTTGGTGTTTGCAATGGTTGTCAACTGATGAGTTTGCTTGGCTGGGTTGGAGAAAATGCCGACGGTAATTCGTCGTTGAAATATTATGGAAACTTGCTGGTTCGTTACAGTCGTTAAATGTATATAAAAAATATATTACAGGCAAGGATGATGAACCCAACATTGTACTGGATCATAATGATTCAGGAAGGTATGAGTGTCGCTGGTCTACTGTAAGAATAGAAAATTCTCCATCCATAATGCTGCAAGGATTGGAAGGAAGTATCTTGGGCGTTTGGATTGCTCATGGTGAGGGCCGATTCACATTCCGAAATCAATTAATTTTGGACAGTCTCAAAAAGCAGGATTGCTTAGCGATTCGATATGTGGATGATATGGGATTACCAACACAAAAGTATCCCATGAATCCTAATGGAAGCATTGGTAAGTGAAATTATATGTGGATTTCTGTGTTTAATAAGAATTATTCTATATTTATTAATCAATATTCAAAATCAATGTATTTTTAGAGGGAATTGCTGGAGTTTGCTCAAAGGATGGTCGTCATTTAGCCATGATGCCACATCCTGAACGTTGTACCAGAATGTGGCAATGGCCCTGGGCTCCAGCTTCTTGGGAAAAGTTCGAGGATTCACCATGGCAGAGAATATTTGATAATGCCTTCGTATGGTGTTCCGACATTTAGAAAATAACGCACAAGAAAGTGTCTCTAAAATTCATATTTCTGAATTTTTTAAGAATTAGATTTACATTTCATATTCTGTTAAACCATTTATATATATATATATATATATATATATATATATATATTTTTGTACATTGCATGTACTGAAATCATTGATACACTTATGGCTATGTAGAATCGTCTTCGTTAATGGGACCAATAAATATTTTCTACCTTTAAATGTAATCTATTCTGGGATTCATTATTTCGTCCATTTCTTACCTTCCACATTCAAATCCATCCGTTACATTATACGTAAAGGAAAGTAGTATATAAGTGCCAGACTATGGATAAAGAATGTATCAAGTCAAGGGAATCATCTTTGAAAGATGATTACTTGGCTGCATTTCATACATTAAAATTTGCTAACGAAAGCAACAGTTATATAGAATCTATCGACATTGAAAGACGTTGTTTAGCGATAAAATACTTAACAGCAAAAAATCTGTAAGCATCTTTTATAAAATTGTATCCCTATACAGGTTAAGTTTTTTCTTCTGCTGCACGCATATAGATATATTGTGAATGTGATTATCATTATTCTTTCTGTTGTGTTAGATAAAATAATTAATACTTCTATCAATTTTATTAAGTTTAGTAGTTTTAAAATATCAGTATCCCATCTCAATTAATTTATTGTACTTCCTTCCAGAGATTCTGAAGATACTGCAGCACTTTTGCTCCACAAGGGTTTACAGAACTATCAAGATCAAGTAGAAAGCAAAACTGAAATAAATAACTATTGGAGACAATTGATAGAACCTAGTCTCAAAACTAAAAATGATCCAAAGAAATGGAACTCTAGTTTACATGATTCTAAAACAGCACTTCAATTTTTGAAGCCACTGAAATGTCAAATAAGTAAACTAAAGCCTTGTAGAAATTTAGAATTTTCTGATAAACACACTAAGACTATAATTGATCTTTGGAAAAACGGGAACAGTATTGAACGTCATAGAAAGATTAAAGAAAAGATAAGTTTTAGTACAGATTCGCATAGCAGAAGTGGTTTTGATAACATTGCCAAATTCACCAAGGAAAAAGAAAGAGATTTGAAGACATCTATTCAGTCAGATGAAAATAGAACCAATCCTGTTTTATTAGATCATTCAGCATTTACTAGAAGTAATCCAAACTCAACAGTGCTTGCACAAAATCCATTTTTTAATAAAAAACATTTTCAATATCCAGGACCATCCAAATCTTACAATAACAAAGCTTCTCAAGATAACTTCTCAAATACTGCATTGAAACAAAAGTATCACAGATTCCCAGGTTGCTTTAGACATCCAGAAAATACTGAGGAGTTGGAAGAAGATTTCTTGAAAAATTCTCATCTTCAAGAAACTTGTGAACCTTCACAAAAAGTGCAAAATTTCCGAACAGCTCGAACCGAGCTGAGTTTACAAGTAAAAAATAAAAACGTTCCTCAGAAAAAGAGCCTGGGTGGTAAAGGATCTGTAAACTCAAAATTTACTTGTCCTATAAAAAGTCAACAGCAACAGCAAACGGTGGACTCCGTAGATTCACAAGAGTCGATCGATGAACGTCTTCGAGGTATTGAACCTAAAATGATTGAGCTAATAGAGAACGAGATAATGGACCGCGGAACGTTGATATCCTGGGATGACATAGCTGGTCTGGAATTCGCTAAAAAAGTAATTAAGGAAATTATCGTATTTCCAATGCTGCGTCCGGACATCTTCACGGGACTACGAAGGCCACCACGAGGAATTCTATTATTCGGCCCACCAGGAACAGGAAAAACCCTCATTGGCAAGTGCATAGCATCACAAAGCAAATCAACCTTCTTTTCTATCTCTGCTTCATCCCTGACGTCAAAGTGGGTCGGCGAAGGTGAAAAAATGGTACGTGCCCTCTTCGCTGTGGCGAGGGTTCATCAGCCAGCTGTAGTGTTTATAGATGAAATAGATTCTCTGTTAAGTCAGAGAAGTGAAAGTGAGCACGAAAGCTCGCGCCGCATCAAGACGGAGTTCCTGGTCCAATTGGATGGTGCAGCCACAGGTGATGAAGAAAGGATTCTAGTAGTGGGTGCAACAAATAGACCTCAAGAACTTGATGAAGCTGCCCGAAGAAGACTAGTTAAAAGATTGTATGTTCCTCTACCAGAATTTGATGCTAGAGAGCAAATAGTTAGGAATCTTTTAGCTTCCGAGAAGCATGACCTCTCCGACGCTGACATCAAGGAAGTCGCACAAGCAACAGATGGTTACTCTGGTGCAGATATGAGTAATCTATGCAAAGAGGCTAGCATGGGACCTGTCAGGAGTATTCCCTTTGAAAACCTGGAAAACATCAGGATGGAGGAAGTCAGAGCACTTACTGCTGAAGACTTCAAGGATGCTTTGCAATGTGTGGGTGCCAGTGTGTCGAAAAGCGACCTGCAAGTCTACGTGGATTGGGATCGCACTTATGGAACCGGAACTGCTAGAAACTATAAGTGAATTAATAAAGATCTTCCACCTTTCGCGTCCTGGTTTTATTTTATAAATTTCATTTAAGCTTTGACAATTAATGAGTCTAAGTACATCACAAATAAAAATCAACTAATTATCTGAACAATTAAATATATAATAGAATAAGTTAACAAGGTTAAATAATTTGATAAGTGAAAATGAAAGTAGTGTAAATAAGCTTTTTGATATAGATACCTTAATTCATAGAAGTGGTCTGTGAAATTTATTTAAACTGAATGAAGTATGTGGATTTACTGGTCGCAGCGAATATCACATGATTATGTGCAACATCCATTACATCCACGGAAATAATAGCTTCGGTATCGAGAACCAATTTATGAGTGCTCGGAATGTCAAAATTCATAGACTCCAAATCCTTTGGGGTGTCTACCTTATACAGATGTACTTCACCTTTAAAAATTCAATTAAAAAGGAAATAAAGAAAATTGCAAAACAATCGAAAAAAAAATCAAGCATGATTTTCCATTGGTTTAAAATAAAAAAGAAAAACCTGTATCTAGACCAAGTATGAGTAGTTGGGAGTAAAAGTGTACCGCCGTAGGCTGTCCGCCAAGGCAGCGAAAAACGTTAAACAGTGTCCAGGGCCTCGAGTTCACGGAGATGCCAAGATATCCACTTACTAGACGCAATTAAATAATCTTGAAATTCTAATTACTAGAGGATAATGCACATTCCAAGCAAATAAGTGGAACATTACATGTTATGCAGATTATCACGTTGCTCTTGAACATGAAATAATTCCGAATTTTCTCCTGGGGCGGCCGTACGTATGTTGACAAGCATGAATTATTCTTTAGTAAGTAAATACTGCCTTTAGCTGATAAAACTGTTAGCTACAGCAAAGAAAGAGGTATATTTAATTATAAAATATTATATTCTTTATAGCATCAGTACCTTCAGCATATCTATTTCCATGGCAACAAACTGATCATCATATGGAAGATTACTCTCATAGTTTGTGCTGCCGTCTGGATGCTCGTAATAAATATATTTATCATTGCAGACACTGTATCTACCATAAAAAGTGCTGCAAGTAAACGATTTTAACAGTATAAAAATTATAGTATATGTGGAAAACCAAGAACATTAGATAATAATTGTTCAAGAGTTACCTCATTATAGTACCCTTAAGTTTCCTATATGCATTTGACTCTTCAAGGTTTAAAAGGGCGACGTCATCATTATTTGACCTAGTCAAGAGCTGAGGAATATTTTCTAAAAATAATAGCAGCAATGTATTATTGCTAAATGTTCTGAAGAGAAAGAAAGTAGATCTCAGGTTATTAGCAAGTGCATTCAAACACACCACGCATTACGATTTTAATGTCACGGAGTGGTCCTGTAGGATTTATTAATACAATAGGTGGCCCTCCTGCATGTACAAAGTCATGTATACAAATTTCACTTTCGGAAGTACCAATAGCTAATATTGAACCTAAAAAGAGTTGATATAGCATTCCTTTTGATATCTTTTACTTAGAAAGCAAAAAGTACCTGCACAAGCCAAGCATGTTATCTCTCTGGATGGTAGCTTTGCCCATGGAACTCTCAGCTTAAGGACATGTGGTATAACACATTCGATCCTACGCCAACTGTACCAGGAACGTACAACGTTGGCTACAACTTGATAATCAATTAACAATTCATCTTCCTTCCAGTTTCTAGGAATTGGTCCAGTAGACCTATCCCAGAAATTGCATTCGGCATACAAAACATCAGATGGTACACTGGGATATGTCATGTTCTTGAATACTCTATCGGGATAGATTTTTTCTAATATTGTTTGCCATATATGAAATGGAATTTCTTTGTAACACTTATTGAACCAAATCCCAGGAGTCTGCAAAGATTAATTTACGTAATAACAATAAAAAAAACCTTTATCGCCTTTTGTTGCAATTCTGATATTTACCTGCAATAACCGCGGTATTAAATAATTCCATCTTTTACACACTCGACGGTATTTTATCAAATCTATGGGATCGCAATATTGAAAAATATGTTCCCATATTTCTAAAGGAAACATTTTTCTTGACCTGGATAGAACAAAAAAGTTAATATTTTACACAAAGGTATTATTGCATGCATCTGCATTCAAATCTTTGCATTACTTTACAATAATCAAATAATGAATAAATATATATTGCCAAAATAATAGATGATCAAACTTGCACTTTATTTTATTTTAATTGTACAAACCTTTTATAAAAGAAGATGCGCACTATTCTTACAAATGTCTTTGTTCTATTTTAAATGGATGTACTTTATATTCTCATAAATACTACGGTTGGATATCATTGAAACCACGCGCGCGTTGTTTAGGGCCCAGTCACACTCGTCAAAGACGCGTTTGAACGCAAACTGTTGACCAATGATATAACACTTCTCGAGGAATTCGCGTTGTGTTATTAGTCGGGACTTGCGTTCAAACGCGCGTTTGACGAGTGTGACTGGGCCCTTATGAATAATTAACACGTGCTCGGTACAGAGTATTAATTGTACATTTACTTAACTTAACTTTCAATCAAAGAAACAAAAGCCGTAATCTTTAGAGAATAGTTAAAGTTTATTGTGCACATGTATGTTCACATACACAATATTTCATTCCAGAAAAATAAGTTTTCGAAATTCCAGTTCTCGCAGATTTACCGCGCGACTCGACAAAGAGATGAGTGGGGAGATGCACAACGCTACACGCATCACGCTACCTCCAGTCGATATCCGGGCTGGTCCAGGTTGATTTAATGACCACCCTGTGACACTGCTTGTATTTTCTCGAGGGTCCATAAGGCTGCTTTTATATGAGCGGCAAGGTTTTTTTTTTTTACAAAATGTCATCTCAAACGTAATCGCATTTTATAATTAAATTAATTTTTGAGTTTTAGGTCTGTGACGAGCGTGTAATTATTCAAAATTTTCGAAAACATGACGAGACAATAATATTAAAGAATGTTTATTAATTATCAGAATATTCATTAAATAATTAGTTAAT
The DNA here is from genome assembly GCA_030142655.1 of Trachelus tabidus. Classification (NCBI taxonomy): domain Eukaryota; kingdom Metazoa; phylum Arthropoda; class Insecta; order Hymenoptera; family Cephidae; genus Trachelus; species Trachelus tabidus. Next base: position 949,159 of record JARQTI010000890.1, read on the forward strand.
ATTACTTTCGTCTTGTTCATAGTATAAATCATGGCGAGGCCACATCAAAGCGATACACGTGCGCCAGATAGGATACAGAACGCCAGAGATATCTAACCCAAAATTTGTTTTCTAAATAGGATCATTTAATAAAGTGAAAATTAAAAAATTTGTACAATGACTGATAAAGGTAAATTGACTGTCAACTTTTTCGAATAATTGTTTTCCTTCGTAGTAATATAAATTAATTATGCAGATTGTTATTTATGTGTTATTCACTTACCATCCTGTATGTCCACCAATACAGCAGTTTCAGAATTGAATAATAATATTATATGCATATATGTGTGATTTTACGATTCTTTAACGATTTTATAGATTGATTTATATGATTCATATTTACTGTGATACATAGACTATTTTCTTTCAGTACCAGACTTAGAAATGGATGCTGTCAGTGATTCGGACAGTGGTGACGATTGGGATGAAGTTGAAGATACTTCTAAACGTATACTTTGCCTTTTCTGTGAGAAAGAACTTTCTAATTCAGAATCTTTAAGCCACTTGGAAACAGTGCATAATTTCAATTTGGTTGCCTTCAAAACCAAACATACATTGGACATTTATTCGTATATCAAATTGGTTAACTTCATTAGGAAGAACCATGTTTCTGCTGAGGAATTAAAAGCACTTGGAATTAAAACATGGGATAGTGACGAATATTTAACTCCGGTATTACAGGATGATGGCTGGTTAATGCTAGGTAATTTAATTTTCTTAATAAACAACTGTACCATTATTTATTAATTTTTTTAACAACAGACATTGAGGATTTTGAAGATGAAGCCCCCAAACCTGCAGCATATCCAGTGAATTCAGAAAATGGCTGTGTTACACTTTCTGAAGTACATTTTGCAGAATTACAAAGGACTATTCAGTCACTCAAAGCTCAATTGGAACAGAGAGAATTAGCTTGCTTATTGGCTAAGCAGGTATTATCCCTTTCGTAAAACAGGAAAAACATAGAGATTGATAATTATTCATTTTGCACAATTCTGTTTGCAGCAAATTGACGAAATGATTGAAAAAGCTCAACATCTTGTTCTGGATGACGATTCTCAACCATTAGAGAATCGTTGTGTAAAGAACGTCAGTTTGGACGTTGACGAAGGATATTTTAGCACTTACAGTCATTTTGCAATTCATCATGAAATGCTTACGGTATAGAATATGGCTGGTTTAACTAGTGAAATATACATTATCTATATTCTGTAAAATATCAAGCTCTTATATTTCAGGACAAAGTGAGAACAGAAAGTTATCGAGATGCGCTTTTAACCAATTCACACATGTTTTCAAATTGTGTGATGCTTGATGTTGGCTGTGGTACAGGAATCCTGTCAATGTTTGCAGCAAAATCAGGATGCCGACGAGTGATCAGTGTAGATCAATCAGATGTGATCTATCATGCAATGGATATCGTAAGGTAAGTCCATAAGGTTTTTTAAATCCAAATTATTTTGGAGAATTGCATTATAATTTACAAATTTTTTATCAGGGAGAATCATCTAACAGACGTGATAACTCTGAAAAAAGGCAGACTCGAAGACATTGAGCTAGATATAGAGAAAGTTGATGCAATCGTTTCAGAATGGATGGGATATTTCCTATTATTTGAAGGAATGCTTGATACTGTTATTTACGCCAGAGACAATTACTTACGACCTGGAGGAAAGTTACTTCCCAATCGATGCGCAATCAGTATTGTCGGATCAGGTGACACAAGTAAATACCACTTTATAATATTTAATTATATTCATGTGTCGCTATAAAAATATCAAGTATATTTGATTAATTCTTTGTCGTTGTTATTTAGAAAGATACATTGATCTAGTGGATTATTGGTCGAATGTCTATGGCTTTAAAATGAGTTGCATGAAACCAGAGGTTGTGCGAGAGCCGAGCATCGAAGTCTGCAACCCACAGGATCTGGTTACCAGTGTGGCTGAGATAAAATCCTTTGACCTTTACACGGTTCAAACGGATTGCGTAAATTTCTCCGTGAACTTTGATCTCACTGTTCATAGGACTGGTTCGTTGACAGCAATTATTGGATACTTTGATGTCTTTTTTGATTTAGATAATCCGATAAGCTTCAGCACAGGACCACAATCTACGCCGACACATTGGAAACAGACAGTTTTCTCTTTGAGCGAACCGATCAGCATTACCGAAGGTTCGTAATTTCATACTTATCGATTATACTCTATAATAGAAATATTTTCCTTAAAAGCTGATCAAATTGTTGGATCCACATCGCAAAGTTATCTTTAATTGCATTATGTTTTGAATGCAGCTTTAACTCTTTTTTTTTACTTTCAGGGGAAGTGGTTAGTGGCAAATTGATTTGCCGAAGAAATATAAAGGATATTCGTGGCCTCGTAGTGACAATTCACATAAAGAATTTTAGTCAGGTTTACCATTTGGACTAAAAACGGACGTAAGAAGAATCAAGAAAGAGGAAACCAGAAGTAAAGTCGTATGTGCCAATACTATTTGAACGATATAAAATTAACAATGCCCATAGGACTTTTATTACAATTAATATTTACACAACGAACCTGTGATTGCGATTTCATGGTTACGTAATATAAGAAAAATAATAGATAAGAACAAGAAACGAAAGACTAGGGAAAATATGAAATGAAGAATAAATCATTTGATAAAGTTATCGTTATCGATAATGACTGCTTCTAAATATTGTTAATAACTTAGTCTCTTAATAAATAGTCCCCAAGGCATAATATCGGACAAGAATCGGCATTGTCGTTTGTTAGCCCTGTATACGGAGTGACACAAAAATTATACAACGATGAGCGGAATGTAGGAAATACCATTCTTGAAATAATCATAGTATTAATGAAATCATTGCCTCGGCTTCGAACCATTCGAAACCCATTAGAGTTACGCGAATGAATCATTTAACATTCTTCGTATTTTAATCTGTATTTACATTTTAAGTCTCTCTCGTCCAATATCTCAGAACGAAGGATCTCGCTATAGATCTCGTATTTTTCTTCCTTGACCATTCGAATACCCTGTACATCTTGTACATTTCTCTAGATTTTTTATCGAGCCAGCCACGACTAGTTAAACGTGTTAATCGAAGCTTCTACGGTCGCGGTTATTCTGTGCGGTTCTGTGATAAAATTAATTGATAATTACTGTTACGAATTACAAAAATATTGATGGTATAATTATATAACATAATCAATATTGATTATATCTGAAAGTAATGCATTGGAAAAGTCGCACAATAAATGGTTTAAGACTCGATTACTTCCTCTTTTTGATCATCTCATAAACATCTTTCTCGTTGATGTGACGAGTTCCTTTATTTTTTCATTTTTCTTGCATTTGATCACTTATGATATAAACGATGATAAAACTTAACATAATACTAATCAGCAGTGGAAAAATTTCTGTCCTATTTCCCTCTATGAAACTTTAAGATAACAAGCTGATTTCTGAATTCTCTTGAGTCGTCAAAACGCTAATTATTTTCACAATGATTTAGCGTGTTTTATCTTTTTTGATTAAAAAATTCGGATTGTCCGTTTGCCAGCCAACCGCATTTCGCCCAAATTGATAGACTAATTTTTGTCCAGGAACTGGCCTAAAAATTTCGCTCTTGTAGTAATACCTACAGGAAAAGTGACAATACAATGTGTGAATTAGAATACAAATACACAAAGAGAACAAATTCTTGTAAAAACAACTACCTCATGGCTCTACTGAGCTTCTCGTACGTCATCTTTGTATTTCCTTTTCTCGCTCCCCATTTCTTAGCTACTTCGTCATTGCGCATGAAACGAAATCGAGCCTGTGAATAATCCTCCCACCGTATGAGTTTCGGACACGTATCTTCATTATGCAAAAGTTGCACAATGAACTGCCATAATTTCCCGTAAGTATTCGCTGTGAAATCAATCAATGCAATTTAAATGTATTGGAAAATATCGCTACAATTCGAATGTCCAATACTTACATGTCTTATTGCACTTTGACACGCGAGGTCTTCCCGGTGATCGTTTTGGACGTACTTTGTCGCTGCCATCCGACTCAACATCTGCAATATCAAAGAGTATTCGTTACTACGATATTAATATTGCTTTGATAAATTTGTATTATTTTTCAACTAAATCTCAACTGACCAGATAGATTATTCGTTCGAGAAAATTTATCCTCACAGGGTATGTCTACTGAAACAAATGTAAAAGATAAGAAAAATTGTTGCAAACGATTTACACATATCTACGGATGCTATGATTCTTACGAAATTCAGATAAGTGTTCTGAGTGCAAAATATCATAGAGCCTCTCGCCGTAGATCTCATCGCACAATTTGAAGTCGTCCTTCGTCATTAAAATTAAATCATGTCCAGGAACACATAAGGAATCCGAAATGGAGCGATAAGGTTGTTCGAGACGTTTCGAACTATTTAACAGCCACCCTGCACTGTCTGTCCGACTCCAATGATTTACCGGTTTCTCCGACCAGGCTACACCATCGTTAGACATATCGTCTTTATCGGCTGAGATGAGAAATCAATCAAAGAAGATCAATAAATAAATTAATTCAAATTATTTAATAATTCCTTTACTTACCAAGAAAAAATTGTTGTTGCACATTCGCCCCAGTGTCCAGGTCGTAGATTCTTTTCTCCGAGTCGATATCATTTTCCTCGCTGTACATAGTCAGGGAATCATTCTGTTGACATAGAAATACATTACAATCCATAAGGTGAAAATTGTTTAAAATCAGAAGTGAAACTTTTGATAATGGACTTTTTAAACATTGAAAAAAACCTACTTCTATCCAGTATTGAGTCTGGTAGTTTACCAAATTATTCATGATACATGTTATTCTTTGTCGTTCGATAGAGAACTTTTTTACACAATTGGACAATATTAAAATTCACTCTTCTTTTACTAATCAAAGTTACGAAGAAACTTGAGGACTAATCTTTTTATTTTTACGTCTGTACAACTTTTGTCTTTCAGTAATGCGGAACCCACGAACATAAACTTAAAGTTAGTGCATCGTCTTTGATTTGTAAGGCAAGTCTTGACCGCGCACGCAGCTATGACGGAACTGATTGTGGGAATCGCGCCGCAAGTGCCTGAGGAGCCTGCCGGTTTTGCACCGGGATTTCCCGCTCTCGTTCTCGGCCAATCATTCCTCAAGATCCCCACTCTTGCGAATTCTTTCTGACGCAACTACATTTATTTTTAGCGTGTCACGATGCAATCAGGGACGCAGACAATTCTACGAAATCTTTGAGTTACGGGCTAATAAAGGGGACTTGCACAAACTAGAATCGAGACGGCCCTTTTCCAAAACTAAAAAAAAAAGGTAATAAAGTTAAACCAGTATGCTAAAATTCAACGATGACTTTTGACATATGACTATAGTAATTTTGAAGGTAAAATATTGTATCATGTGTGTCATGCATAGACGGTGTTTTAATTTAAAATAAATGCAAATAAACTAATGGCGACTTGTATAAATATCTTTTCTTTTATTCGATATCAACGCTATTTCAATCATATTTTAGTAATGGCAATTACGTCGTATGATATTACTCCTATTTTTCTTTGTGTTTTCCTGGAATATATTCGCAGTCGCAACAAAACTCGCGTTTCGTAAGATCCTCGAGGAAAAACATACTGCCTGCGGAATGCTATTTACGATGATAACAAATCTTTGAAGAGACGCAGCCGTTTCTAAATCCTTGCAGTTTGATTCGGATTCAATGGTTTTCTAACTTCCGCGGGATTATAAAAATCTTCTCAAACTAGTTCGTCGTGCTGGATTAGCATAACAATACGATTGCGATTATAGTGCTGTCTTGAAAGCAAGAAAGCAAAGTTATCAATTGAGTGGCCAGTGTTTTTCTTTCGATTAAGTGTTCAACAATAGAGACTTGCATAATTGCTCACGGTTCTTCGGTAAACGATGTGATAAAATCCACATAATGCCCTTTAATTCGTGAACCAGGAAAAAGTCGCAGGCGATGACTACACGTCTTTCCGATTGGCTCTTGGACGAGGGTCACGTGCTCGGACGACTATCTTATATAGGTATACGGAAAACCACAAACAAACCAAGATATGAATCATTCATAAGTTGCTTTCGTAATACACCACGCACGAGACTCGTTTTCCTTTTATTCGTTTAAAAACTAAGAAAAATACTGATGCGCACTAACCATAAATTAATGTTTTCTTATTTTTATTATCTTGCCTCAGAGAAGTCAACTTTCAATCAGTCTTGTTTTCCTTCTTTTCGAATTGTATTAATTTTTTAGGATACGTAGTGGGAGTGGCTTTCAACCAGTTGAACTCGATGCTCGTGAATATCGGCGGAAATTAAAATTCGCATCATGTTGTGGTCGGGAAATAATATCGATAAGTTCAATGAAACTAGGTAGAACACGTACATTCGTTGTGCTTCCTATTTGACTCCCCTGTAAGCGGATTTCGGTTTTCATTTCTTTTGGTCGTCAGATGCGATTTGTGATGCTAAATTAGCAAATTTCGCCATGTAATCCACGCTGTTTTCTCCCATCAGGCATTGCATTTGAGTAACAACCTGAAATGTCATGACGTATTTACACTTTTATTCACGAATAAACGGTCAAGATGTTTATTGCGAATCTAGAAACCCGATGTTATACTCGGGTTTTTGAAAATTTTTTAGTAACAGTGTGGAATTACATCTGACGATGGTCGAACGTCTTCCACAGGTTGACTTCCTAGTTGCCCACGATGCGACTTCACTGGAGATTCGAGTTGTCCGAGAAAACTGCTTAGCGAGAAATCCGCGACCTGTTAAAAGCGCAGAGTAATGTTATATAGAAGGAAATACTAGTGAAAAACGTACTAATTTACGAAAAGAATGCTCAAATAAAAATAACCTCGCTGTTGAGCCACTGATGTTCGCCTTCCTTGAGTATTTGAGTGGCGCTTGTAATTATTGAATTCGATGGCTTTGCCTGCCCTTCGGCAGCCAATACGCCAAGAAAATTTTTATCTTGAGAATCCTCTGCAGGCATTGCTGCCTTATCAACCCCCTCATCTGGAGTTTCGCTTTCCGGTGTGATTTCTCCGACTGGAGAGGATACTCCTTGCTGCAGTAAACTCGCCGACGACGAGTTTGTCGACGATGTACCAGAGACCAAAGGCAGTACTCGTTGTACTACCAAATTTCTTTGACGCACCGTTCTACCCCTTTTGCAAAATCGATTTTTGAATTTCTGGAAACAAAGAGTATTCGTAAGTTCAAAAATCAGTACAAGCAGCAAAAGGTTTATTTGATAAATAGCTACCGGGACTTACGTCAAGTTGAGTTTTGAAAGCATCCGGTGTTCCGAGTTTGTGATAAGCCTGCGGAATTAAAGGTCGTCGAAATGTGGATTCTTTGGTCGATGGAATCCTTGAGGATATGACGGTCTCGTTACTTCCTGATGTGTTATCATAAACCTAAAGAGAATTAAATTGCATTACAATAGTTTTAGATATGTATGTTGCCACGATTACTTACCTTACTGGTACCATAACTGTGCTTGGCAATAGACAATAACTTCTGCAAAGCCAAACAAAGACTATCATCTCTTGTAGAAGCAATGGACTTACTCTTTTCTACGGAAGGACCTTGACTTTGCATAGGTAAATCCCACAAATATTCCAGAATTATTTTTGAGTCCCTACCAAACTGAAATTAAAAGAAAATCAAGCTTTTAGAACGCAATTCAGAAGAGAACACTGTAATCTCTGTACTAAATAATCAAAGTAACTTACCATTAGAAAGAGATCACCCACGGTAATAGTATTGGCTTCCTCGATGTTCCAACCTTGTCGAATTCTGGTCACTGTCTCTCTTCCTGGAAATCTGTTGGGTTCACTCAGTTGTTCAGATAAACTTCTGTCAGAATTTGTGATATCCGTTGGCTTTTCCGATACAATTCCTTCTGCAACTTCCAAGTCACTATTGTTGTCTAGTTGGGTTGAAGATGCATCCTCGGCACGATTTGGAAATCGTTTGTCCATTTTGTATCTCTTGATTCCCTTCTTGCCAACGCCCTTCAAATATTGTACGGAACCAAGTAACTCCTCGCGTGAACTTTTCAAACAGAGTCGTTTCTCGTAAGAGTTTAAACTGACGCTATTACTCGTTAAATATTCGCCTAGGTTCACCGTTGGCAAAGCGATCTTACACGACTCCGGAGGAATAACGCGCAGCAGTCGGATATCCTTCGAGTCGCCAGATAATTCACTTTCAGGGACCACACACTGTTTTCTGATATAAGGATTGTTTGTTTCCTTACTTTGAGATATCCAGATGACAAACTATATAATCAGAAAGGATACAGTCCTGTACTTCACAGGTTTCCATCTTTGCTGTAGAAATGTTAACAAGCTGGAAAGTCTTCTTTGAACAGGAACAAGAGTTCTGACTCTAGGATTCATAGCTGCAGCCTGAACTTCCCACCAGGCCAAATTCGTTCTTGGCCTCAGTTCAATAGTCACTCTGGAAGGTAGTTTGATTTCCTCTTGCCAATCTAAAGCAAACAATTTATTGGAGCCCAATGACATAATTTTTATGTTTTCTATCGATACCTTCAAGTTGATTGAGTTTTCTAAGTGCTCTGCAAATTGGTGTCTTAATTCTCATAGTCTTGCCACGCAGCCTAACTTGAGTGGAACCCCAGTAAACAAGCTCATTCAGTTTGAGATGTACTTTTTCATGAATTCGTGGCAACTTTCGTCGTAATTCTCCATAATTTATTAACCCATAAAGTTCTTGTGATGCCTTTTTTACATCTGAAGATTAATTCATGTGTGAAGTCAAATACAAAGTATCAGAGTGCATTATTAATATTCTAAGGTAACAATGCAGTTTCAAGTATTAAAAAGTAAATGTACCTTCAGAAAACTTTAAATGCTTTGATATCTTAAGCCAGGTTCTGTAGTAAAAGTGCCTTATTTGCTCCTTGTTTTTAATCATATTATCTGGTAGACCTTTTTTCTTTCCTTGACTAAGGAAAAAGCTTTGCAATGCATCAAAATCTTTGCCAAATTCATTTAAAGCTTTGAAGAAAGTGTTCTTGTCCTCCATAGACCAGAGTTCACAAGATCTTTTAAAGGATCTGACAATTTTAGCTTCAGCATTCTCATCATCCTTTGACTCTGTATAGAAGCAGCAAATAAAATGTCAACAAATATGTTAATTAAACAGTTAAAGCAAAAAATAATATATCAGTATGTTGGTACTTATTACATTAATTTAAACAAAGCAGACATAAAATTGAACAAACCCTTTCGATCATAAAGTTGACCCGAGTCTCCAGAATCCATTCTCATTTTTTTTGTGGGCCTTACTATTCTTGCTTGACAATTCTTCGAATCAGAAGTTTTTACATCTATCTGAACTTGTGGATCTTCTCGTTTTAGAGACTGACCTTCAGTTTCATCGTTCTTTACCGTAACTTCTGTATTATGGTCAAGCTCCCTGTATAAATATATGATAAAAATAAGAATAAAATAAGTTGCGATACTTGAGTATTCACTGAAGATTAAGATAAATACATCAGAGTTTATTTAACAATACTAGAAAGTGATAAGTCTTACATTGTATTGCAGTGTGAAATGTAGACGCATAAATCTTCGAGTAAACGTATGGTTTCATAAATGTGTATCAAGAAGACAGGGTAAAACTGCAGAATATGACTCCTTCTTGAAGAATTAAATGTAAAAAAAATTAAACAAGCCACAGCTAACTTCAAGAAGAAGTCGTATTTTGCAGAATTTAGCCCTTTTATTAAGGCATAGCTGTAATTGCACACTCAGTTTGGTGCTGCCAATAAGCTTACTACGGACACTGTGCATACTACGGTTTTCAGATGAAAGATCCACCCGTCCAGCAGATCTGTCGTCGTAGCCCGTGTTCACGGTGGTTCACGGTGGCCTTGATAGAACATCTGATTTCTTGAGCAGTGTACTTAATTCGTGTGTGAGCTATTCAGCTCGCCACGTTTCAACGCGAAGTCGTCTTGATGGAGAAGACGGCCTCCTGGTGTTCCAGGATCTTCTGGCGCCGACACTTCTAGAACCTTTCCATCTGGGATATTTTGTAAAATCTCTAACCTGTAACTTTACTCTCTTGATATCCTGCTAACAACCTTGAAGAACATTTACGAAGACATCATCTTCAAGCTTCTCATCTAGACCGGAACAAGCGTTGCCATAGAAGCTTCTTCAATATCTGCATAGCAGGCAGATAGAATTCTGTAAAATGAGGGTTGCTATAACACTCATTGCTGTACTTCGCATACTCTGCCTCTTCTGTGGTGGAGTACGAGCCAGCGGCGGGGCCCTGGACTCTGGTGCAAGCTTTCAGTCCAGTACCCCGCCGCCGAAGCTTCCAGCCTTTTCCAGCAGCCTTACCGATGGACTGGCACAGGCTGTAGCTCACGAATCAGGTATGTATTTTGTTCATCATTACTTATTTTTTGTATATATTAGAAGTGCTATTACTGCAATCAATTATATTAAGCTAAATTTACATTCACTATAGGTACTGAAACATGCAACGATGACTTGGCATGTTTGACGATGGCTTCTCATGATCGTCTTGGTCTGGAGGCAATAAAATCACTGCACAGTCAATTGGATGATGATGCTAATGGAAACGTTGACCTCTCGGAATCGGATGATGTAATATTTTTTAAAAAATCATAAGAATTTAATGACATAGACAGATTTTAAGTTTGAGTCTCAATTTTTAGTTCTTGAGGGAGGAACTTCAATACGAGGCTGGTTATGAACGTCGCCAAAGAGCTTTTCACCATAATGATGATATGCACATAAGCGTTCGAGAACTCTGGGAAGCTTGGTTGCGTTCGGAGGTATTTAGGAAGTCGAGAGTAGTATAACAAAGTTCTAGAGATTTATAGCGTATAACTGCACGAAAATTATTCTTAGGTTCATAACTGGACCATTGAGCAGACTTCCGAATGGCTCACGAGCAATGTCGAGCTTCCGCAATACGTTCCGACTTTTATACAACATCGTATCACTGGAGCAACACTGCCCAGGTATTAAAATTAATTTTTACACTTGTACCAGAGTTTAGCAACGAATAATATGAACAAATATCTATTTGAGTCCTAACATAATCTTTTATCCTTATATTAAATGTCTTTCAGACTTGCAGTAAACAATATGCATTATTTGAGCAACGTTCTTGGAATAAAGGACCCAATTCACAAGCAGAAAATTGCCTTAAAGGCCATGGACGTGGTTTTGTTTGGTCCTCCTAAAGGTACTGCGATTGTCAAAATATCGAATAGTCCTTATCTGCAGATGAAGTGACTTCCTCATTCGTTTGATACCCTTTGCAGACTCGGGTCACAGTTTGAAAGATTTGGTGCTGATATCGCTTCTCTTCGGCGCTTTAGTTGGCTGCTGGTACGCTTATCAACAGAAAAAGAACTCGCAAAAACATTTGCTTAGAATGATGAAGGACATGGAGAGTCTCCACAAGGCAGAGCTTGCCTTGGAGGACTTGCAGGTGCGAATAATTAGTCATCGAGTTTAATTATTTATTCACTGTATCTTTTGAATATTAGTAATAGCGCAAAGCATTTTGCATCTTTGATGTCGATAAAACATTTGAGCTTTTGTTAATATAAAGAAAGAATTGGAGAGGGCGAGGTTGGAGCAAGAGAGTGCAGCTACCGAAAAACAGAACCTAGAGAAGCGGCTTCAAGATGAGAGCCTAGGATTACATACTTCTTACTCCGATTTGGAGGTTTCTCAATTAAAAGCTGAAATAGAGGTAAATTAAGATGATTTTTATTCTGATTAAAATTAGTTTGTTCTTTTTACGATTAAATGATTCGTGGCAGATGTTGAAAATGGAACTTCAAAGAGCAGAAGGTGAACTCGAGGATCGCTGCTGGTCTCCGCCTGTCGGTCTTCAACATTGGTTACAACTAACGCATGAGATAGAAAATAAAGCCTACATTAAGAAAAAGATTTCTGCCGAGAAACAGTTGCAACAAGCGCGAGAAGCTGTGAGTGTCAAATTCCATTTGAGAGCTATTGTCCGTAATTAGTCTATAACAAGTAATGATATATTCGTGAACATCGTTCAGTGTGAGAAATTAAGAAAGAAACGCTCGAGTCTCGTTGGTGCCTTTGTTTCAACTCATGGGAAATCAATCGACGAAGTTGACAAGAGTATCGTGGATGCAAGAACAGCTCTGAATGAGGTCACGGCAGAGTTACAGGAGAGAGTTCATCGCTGGAAGCAGATCGAACTACTATGCGGCTTCAACATCATCAACAATAACGGTCTGAACTATTTGGAAACGATTCTCTATAGAGGAGCGCCCAATGGCCGAAACCTTGGGTTTAGAGGTATTAGTTATCAATTGTTTAAATATCTACTCTCATCTCGGTTTGGTGTTGACCGAGAGAGTGAAAAAACTGTGCTTCCGATAACAGTGGATAATAAACTATTGCGTAAAGACACACAATGATCCGAAGCACTCGGTTAAATAACATTGAGTTTGACACGCTTTCAAAATTCTGTTTCAGGTCGAATGAGCAGTCAGGACGACCTAGACGACGAAGTGAGCTCGGTTTACTCGCCTACGTCTACAGGTTCTGCAGCAGGTAAGCTGGAATCAGAAAGCTTGGAAAACGAGCACACCGATTGACCATTGTTCGATGCTGATCGACACGAGAGAATCAATTTTATTGCACGCTATTTCAATTTCAATCCTTACTCAACAAAAGTTCTTATTCTGTTTGCTTCTTTCTTCTGTACTTTTTCTCATCCTCGTTTGCTCATACGAATTCCCTCGTGATGGAACTGAAATACTATTAGGATTTTAAACAAAAGGGTTAATCTCACTGTACGTCTCACTTTCGTAAAAACGGTACAAGACTATTTATTCAAATTTGATCTGACGATGAGTGCCTTTCTGCTAGGACAAGATAGTGAAAAATACAATTCAGTTGTACTGGGTATTCTTTTTCTATTTGCAAATTGGAAATTGGTGATATTTACTGCTGGACAGTTAGAAACTCGGGAAGGGTTCAATTTAATTGTGCTAATACCTTTCCATAAGTATACTTCAAAATTTATAAATGAGCTTCCAGATGCGATGTGTATGCAACAAGGCATTTTGTCAGCGCTTTGACTAAAAATTCCATTTAGGTATAAAGAATAAAATATAGATATATGTGTAGAAAGATTTAAACAATTAAAAAATATTTCAAAATAGGTCTCACGTTATAAAAATGACTGTAGAGCCAGTGATAGAATTTTTAATACATATATACTATACACCAAAATTATACTCAAATTTATATTATAAATTTATGTATGTTTATATATACAAAAGGATATCTTACACGGAAGGAACGGAAATCTATTTTTTCTACGGTGGCGAAATTTTCTAGCAATTCGGAAAAAGGCGAATTAATATCAGATATGAATTACGATCAAAATGAAGTCCACTTTTCTAGAATGGAAATGAGCAATAACTTGATAATCGATGGTTTGTTCAATACTGTCCCTTGTTTTATTTTGCGCTATTTCTCTTTAATTATTCTCACTGACTTCTCTACTTCCCCCGTGCCACTTTCTTTTGCTTATTTTTTATTTACTTTATGAAGTGAAACAAACAATTTTTAAATCAGAGTCCTACTGTAAATATAAAGTCGTGAGTTTCATTTCCTTTTTTTTTTCTTCGCTGTGCGGTCTCTTTCTGTGAGCATGTTCAAACAAAAGAATAATAAAAACTAACTTTTCCTATCGAATCCACTGTAAGATATGTACAGAGTGAAAAAAGAAATAACTAAATGACGAACCAGGACGAAATCTATTTTGTATATTATATTTACTGTAGCGTGACGTCAAATAGACTCGTCTAGGTCTATAATATCTTAGGATTATTGATACATATACTTATTAATATATTTGTGACGATACTGTTAATTAGCTTACCCGTGTAACAATGGCGACGAATAATGCGAAATAAAGTCGAGAAAGGGAAAGTGGACTTTTTGATTTACTCGAGAGACTCTGGCACGTGGGAATATTCCACGTTTACATGAAATCCTAATCCTCCTCGAATTTCTTTGAAGTGCTGCATTGAAATTCGAGTCCTCAAAAAATTCCTCCAATGTTGAAAACGCCTGCTAAAACAAGGGCCTTCTCCATAGGGTCAGCTTTGTTTCAGCGCTTTCAAGAACTACATGGAAGAATACTCCAGTGGAAAATCAGCAAGGAATTCAGTTAGAGTGAAAACAATGACAGATACATACTTTGTACACCCAAGTCCTTTAATTGATAACGAAAAAGATAGATCCAACTATCAAAAAGAATTTCAAACAGACCTAACAAAGGATCTTCCAGTCGAAAGAACCGGACATCGACTATAGGACGTACCTTATACTCAAGGTCCATAGCTTTTTGAAGTAACTCATTAAATCTTCCCCTAGGAGTAGCAGCAACTATGCCGGAGAGTTCCACCTGGAAGGAATCGTCAGTTCCACCGGATTCGTCGGGTAGCGAGACCGGAAAGGATACCCCACCGGAACCAGTACACTTCACAGTGGGTGGCGACGTCACCGAGGAGATCAGTCCGCCGCCTGTCCGTCCTAACCCTCGCGACAAGGCAGGCATGGTCAGATCCTACAGCCAGGACACGAACATGGTGATCGAGGAGAGGTCCTCAGGGCTGTCGAAGACGTCTTTTTCCGAGAATTCCCTCGACTCATCGGACAGCAAGAGGAGATCAGTGAGGAAGTCGATGAAGGACTTGCCCACGGTTTACTCGGTGGACGATGAGACCCTCAGCACCGACTCGAACTCCACTGCCGACAACGACGAGCTCAAGCGACGTCGCCGCAAACTCCACTTTCCCGGATTCCGCAAGAATAAGTCGAAGCTAACGTGATCCCTCTGAAAACGTTAGTCGTGCATAGGTGTGCCTTTGCGGATGGATAGGCGAGGGAGACGCGAACAAGTATTGAGAGAACCCCAGAAGGGGATAGAAGGAGTGCTTTCGTGGGAAACAGTAGAATTAGCTTAGAAGCGTCCTCCACGACGCACTCATTGGCGTCCTTCGAAGGATTCATTCGCAGCTAGTGAGAGTCTTCCGCATGCGGTCGGTCGGTCGGTATCTCTCGCATCATTCCTCAATCTTATTTCTTTTTATGCCCAGCGCTCAGGTATTACAAAATTTTTCCAGCATACGCAATGATCTTATTCGATGTCATTCGGTTTCTATCGTTTGCTCGATCTGACTAGAGCAGCGCACAATGTTCATTGGAACTCCTTAAATTTCAAAAGAGAGACGCTCTACCGGCCGCGATTGGGATTCTAGTTAGTTAACAAATCGAATCGAGCGAAATGGCAATACAAAATTCGCAAATTTCCAAATAATTGCCTGATTCTCTGTTTAGGCAGAAACACATGGAACACGTGGGGGTGTCTTATTTAAAGTTCTGTTCGTAATAGACGTCTCTTATTTTTGTCTTTACATTTTATCTTCTTTCCGTGTCCCTTTTTTCTTATAAAAATCAATCGAATTCTTCTGTATTATCGTTATTACTTTTGATTAGCATAAAACATATAATAATAAGCACGAGCATAGTAACCTGATTGCACATAAAAAAATCAACTTAAATATTTTATCCTGTTTGAAAAATCCAAGATCGATCGATCCCATCACCGGCCACTAAGCCTGGCTAGTCAAAGCCAGTGCTTCCACATTTTTTTTTTTCCAAAGGAATAAAAGTCTATGTAATATTCCTCTTTAGGGTTTTCATGAAAAAGAGCATCGTAGCAGCGTATATAAGTAACGAGGTTCTAGCCCGTAAGATCCTTTAATCGTTCGATCTTTGGAAGCATCTTTTTCGAATGGCTCGACCGATCCGTGGTCTTCCCAATTTCTCAAAGTCATTGCGTCGCCAGGTGTTAATGTTAATGATGGCTGCGCTCGGCTTTGTAACACGTCAAGGATAGTTTCTCAGGTTGTGTTTTTCGTAATTAGTCTCATCAAGCCTAATTGATGAAGCGACAAGAGGCGAGTGAGCTGGATTAAATATAAAATTATGATCGGGGGCACGTCGCGTCCGCGCACGGAATTGCTATTTTTGCTAAAGCAATAAATAAATAAGATGTTACTATAAATAATACGAATTACTTAAACCGACAATGAATGTCGAGCAACGCGACGTGTCCTGGGCCGTCCCGACGGTGATTACCGGTCGACCGGTTCGCTCTTATAGTTACTTACACTTTAGCTACTTTAGCAAATCGACCGATATTAAATTATTCCTAGGATTAATAACATTGATAGACTAATTGATTCTAAAGCAAAGTGTCTTCCCAGTAAAAGAGAGAGTGAATAACTGGATAAGCGGGAGTGTGGGCGAGAGGCGTGAACGTGACAATTGTTTCCACAGTAATTAAGAAAAAATATATATAGGTAAGGGGGGGGGGGAGTGTCCAAATGAGTGAATAAAGCGACAGTGAGATCGTGAGTGTGTCTCAATTTTATTGCAAAGCCACTGATTAATTTTACTCTATTATTCATTAATTCACTTTGGATCCTTGTAAAGATATACAATATTTTCCAATCAACTGGTAAAATAAATAAATAAATAATTGGGAGGATTAATTCGACTTTTACAATTAATACGACTATGAAAAATGTAAGCGAGTCCCATTCGCAAAGTCAATCGGGTACTTACAAATTCGTTCGCTTAAAATTTAACTCCTCATAAATCCGTTAATCAATTCAAATTTAATATTAGCTAGCTAGTTTTAAACTTTTCTTCTCGTTCAATTACAAATGTAGATGTCCATGTCGACAGAGATTTCTCACCGTAGTAAACAACACAGCAACAGTATAACAATTACTGCACAATATGGACTAGGTTTAGAAGAGCATAGCATTCGGTTCTTATTGTCGAACAACGTTTGTTCTGTTTCCTTTTATCCCCTCCTTTTTTCTTTTGTCCACTTATTTTCTTTTTCTCTATAGCACGGATCGCTCGGTACACTGACCAATCTCCTTTGACAATGCATAGCAGGTGTCGCGAGGCGTCGCTAGGCTACTTGCGCGAAAGATTCATTCGCAACGACAATCCTCGAGAAAAAAAATTGAAAGAAAGGATCGCATCTTTTACCCGAGTTTTAGACGTCGCACGTTGTTGGTGTAAATCTAAGAAATATATATGTTTGTATATAGATATATATATTACTTTGTATAAATAATAATACTCGCCCTTAGTTAACTAACAAGTCCTTAAACGACGTTACTTACGAGTCTATGTGTCGGATATAAATAAGTAAATATTCTAAAGGTAAACTCTAAGTAACGAAGTAAAACGCGAAGGGCCTGTCTAGTCAATCAGCGGGTAGAGGGTGGGAGATAAGGGGATCAAGTAAAAAAGTGATTACAGTATTTACAAAAATCGCTAAGAAAAAATTACTCGCCGCAGCTTCGCGAGTAACGAGTAATAAAACGTTAGTGTGAATTTTGTGCGCAGGGAAAATTCTCCCATTAAATATCTCCTAAGTGTTACGCGTGTATATAAGTCAAAACTGTAGAAGCAAAAGTATGTGTCTCGGTGATTATTTACTTTTGCCTCTTCGGATTCAATTGTGTTGAGATTCTGTAGCGAGTCCCACTTTATCTTTAAAGCTAAGATACATAGCTTCTTCTGTAATCATAAGCTCGTATTGACAACTCGCTCTAAAAGTCACTAACAGAGGCGCTTGTAATTAAAAGATACTAAAAAGAAATTTAAAAGCACGCTATTAGCACTCAAAGCGAGTTCTGAATACGGGCTTTAGAGTTTATCGAATTTCGACTATTCCTTTAATCTGCTATAGGTGAGTGAACGTCTTGTCGCTTTGTTTTATTAGATCAACGAATATCCACTTCCTCCAAGCAATATAGTTACCAGTAATTGCTAGGACATCGCGTAGATGTAATATGATGCTCTTTTTTTTTTTATTAGTTTCATATAGTGTTCCCTATATACTTTATAATGTTTCGTTGATTCTTCTCAGATCTAATGGACGTTCCCACTTGACACACAATGATTCTGTTAAAAAATTAACAAGGAGTTCCTGCTAACTTGAGACATGAAAAAGAAAATGATTGTTTCTCCCAATTATTGAGAATCGTATAAAATAGTACGGCAGTTGGCGCAATGTTATTAATATTAAAAGTCAATCGGTTAAAAGAGAGGTCCACGTGTAAATTGCAATTGCACTGCAGATTATGAAGTAACGAGTTGCATCGTCAATTCCCTGGATGCATCCCTGATGAACGTTTCGATGCTACGTTCATGTTAAATATCTATGGCGTCTACAGTCAGTCTTATAATTGAGAAGAAGAGAGAGAGAGAGAGAGAGAAAGCGTGTGTATAAATAGCTATGTTATCGGAAATTGATGGTAAAACTTTTCCTTTTACAGCAATGTACAACCGAAAGTTATGGTACATCGTTTCCATGAGTGGAAGTTGGACTACCTGCCAAAAGACTCTGCATTAACTCATTAATTTCGATTGAGCAACGGAGATGGACCCAGGGTACGTCTCGATTGGCCGATGTAAAATTGCTGAGGGTAATTAGTTGCTATTTAGAAATAGTATTTATAGTGGTATCCTGTGTCCAGCACGATTGGCACGGTGCTTAATTAATGCAGTCCCGAGGGTCTTCCACTATATTGCAGGCTCTTAATAGTAGATAAAATTAAGTAGACGTAGAAATATTATACTCTATCCTTTCTCAGCTGAAAAGAGCTGAAGGCTGCATTAAGGGAGAGGCATCACTTGTCTGTACACGCTCGTTACTTCTCCTGTCATGATCAATCGATTAGCTCATTAATAGTTATACGATACTAAAATGTCATGGTGTCCTCTTCCGTTGTCATGGCTCGGTTCGACCGAAATACGTATTCCTGTATACGTAATACGCTACAATATATTGACTAAGTCATCCGCAATCTAGTCTCCTTTACTCCTCGAGAGAAAGGAATATCTTTCATAGTATACGAACTCGTCACTTAACTTGATTCTCTTCAAGTATTTATAATTCTCTGCACGAGCGAATTATCTCTTTTAATTCGCCAGGGCGCCGTCGTCATCTTGTTGTTCGCTCATCTCCGCGGCGGAAGGGATAGTGGCAAGAAGTCTAACAGCGAGTCTACCTGGTGAGCCTGGTGGCTCGGGCTCTTGGATAGCGAGCTGCCTCGTGAGTCTGGGTTTTGGTCTAACTGGCCTTGGTGCGGGTCTTGAGACTTCCAAGCTGGCACTCGATCTGGACATTCTCCATGTGCTGGTACTGGCCGTGGTCGCTGATCCGGAGGAATCATTTCTCGATGAACTTAGATTCGAGTCCTGCGATGGCTTCCTGGTGATCAACCACGAAGAAGCCCTTCTCTTAGGATCCAATAATCTTAAAGGTATCCCGCAATGGTGCGTCTGCCTCCAGGAATCCGATCTAGAGGATGAAAAGTTCTCACTCGATGAGACGGAAGAGGCTCTCTTGTGCTGCTTTTGTTGAATTTCTGCAATCTGATAGGCGTACTGATCGCTCCTAGTGTGTCGTTGCCTTTGAACTTGACATGGCCACAACCATCTGGATCTCCACCAACTAGAGGAGTACTGTCCATTCTCGAGAAGACGCGTGTTGCAAGCACAAGGTTGTTGCTCGCGACTCGATCTATCCACAAGACTGTTAGTGTTTGCCGGAGTCTGACGATTACTGAAATTCGAACTGTGCCGACATCTTCCAATTCCTCTGGTGACTCTGGACTCTTCGATGGCCTTGCATATGAGAACGCAGTCTTTCTTGAATTGTTTGGTCAGAATGGCATAAAGAAAAGGATTGCAGCAAGAATTCAAAGGAAGGACGAACACTGCAAATACTTTAGCCTGCTCAAGGGAGACCAGTTGAAGACCGAATGCGGCCGTCAAGGAGAAAAAGGCTATCGGCGACCAGCAAAGAAAATCAGTAAAGACCAGGAGAGCCATCCTCTTTGCGATTCGGGAGTCGTTTGAATTCCAGGCCTGGGAGCCTCTAATGGCACAATACATCTTGAGGTAGCATCCCATCAGAATGAGGAAGGCTACGCCGTTTATCAGCATAAGGAACACTACGTAGGTTAACGAGGCAGTACCCGTTGTCTCGAATGGCAGGCAGATTGCAAATTTACGATAGTCGGATATTCCAAGTAATGGCAGTGTGGCCATAGACACAGCGAAACCCCAACCGACTGTCATTATGTAGCCAGCGTGCTTCAATGACAATCGTTTGTTCAAGTGCATTGCATGCGTGATCGCGTAATTACGCTCGAGTGTTATCACTGCCAGAGTATAGACACTCAACTCCGAACTGAGAACTCCGAGGAAGCCGGCCAGCTGGCAGCCTGCTGACATCTGCCAGGGTATAGCATACTTACGAAATTCTCCAAGGGTCGATGCATCCACTACGGCCAATAAGCCTGCGAGATAAGTAAATTAAACATTTTTACAGACTTATGCAATCGTTTATCATTTTTGCAAATCTTTAGCGCACTTTTTGCGAATTACTGTCTTACTGTAATCATTCTGTTACCTAGATAAATTCCCATAAAGAAATCAGCAGCGGCCAGGTTACAAACGAGGAATCTGGGCACGTCCATTTTGCTCCTGGAGAAGATTAGGACGAAGACGACGGTACCATTTCCAAGCATTGCCAGAAGAAAAACGATCCAGACGCCACAACGAAGTGTCCACCAGTCAAAGAGGTCTTGGCATGGCAAAAAAGGTCCTAAAATTAAACGTTATATTACAGGATATTCAGAGTTCTCAAAAGTATATCTGAAATTATTTATCCTCGTACATTCGCTGTTTACGGTATTATCACGAATAACATTTTTCGATAAAAAAAATAATAACTTAATGAACAAACCAGGCTGTGGCAAGCACTGTATGTGCGCAGGATTTGCAATTTGTCCTGCGACAGTCGTCCTTCCGTCCTGATCCTCGAAATAATCCTCGACGTAGGACGGCAGATTACCAGGGTAAGTGAAATCTGAACCAAAGTTATCCCAAAGTTCATTTATTTCTGATCCAAATTTGTTGCTCAAGTTATCTAAAAAATTTCGTCACTTCAGTGAATTACAGTATTTTCGACGGCTAAGTCAAAATAGCAGCAAGTACTTATAAAGACTAATACTATAAACAGTAACAGAAGGATTCTGACAAAGAATTTTAATGTCAAGGAAAAGAGGTTGAGAAAATAAGCGAAATAATGTAATTTAGAGAAACACCCGAATCCGCCATTAGCTGCAAATAATTCACATAAAATATATTATTTCCCAGTCATTAAAGAATTTCTCAAAGACAAAATTAAACGAATGTCAATATAGGTATCTAGGAGACTTTGCTGTTCATTCAGTTTATCGGTATACTGTTTTTTTTTTCCTTAATCTTTCCAAGGTATCTTTTGAGCAAAACAAAATTATCACGTTCCTAAGGATTACTTACGCAATTGCGGCCAAATATCAGTTAGACTCGAATTCCAAAGGCTCATGTCGAATTCATCGTCCGTGGGAAAGAGTACGGATTCTCTGACGGGCGTCTTTGTCACGGGGTCGTCAACTTCGATCGCCAGAAAGGAGCAACAATGATAAGCGTAGGAGAGGACCATAGTTTGCACCCTAGGGAATCTATCGGGAGCAGGAAACTCTCTCAGGGCAGGATTATTGAAGGTCTTCAAGTGTAAGAGTCTCGATAAGCCGGTTATCGGAAGGGTCGGAAATACATTATTGCCTAAATTCCTGCAATTCAAACCGCATTATAAATCAATGGGGTTTAGTAAATTCTAGCCGTTGTGCGTTATCGTAATTATTAAAACTTACAGATCTTCCAGTTGCCTTGTTTCCCTAAAAGCATCTGGATGTATGTCTTCTATTACATTACTTTCCAAGTCTCTGAAAACGCGACGCATCAAGTATTACAAGTTACTGCAGCTCTTGTCCAAAATTAACAAATAATTTACTGATTATAGACTAAAAGTGTGAAGCATCAGATGGTGGCTGAAGAGGACTTTGACACAAATTCCTACTTGATAATGAAGATGAAACTTACAATACTTGTAATCGAGTTAATCCAGTAAATGCCTCTCTGGGTATGGTCCTTAAATTATTATTGGACAAAAGTAAATCGTGAAGTGCCCGAAGACTACCGAAGGGCTGCCCGTCCAAGGAAGTAATGAGGTTACTTGTCAGATCCCTGGAATTCCAGAAAAATTATTAAAAATTATGAGTAAATAGAAAAACTCGTCAACTAGCCGGCACGGCGAATCTACTTACAAGACCCGAAGATCTTTACAACCCTTCAAATTTGGAATACGAGTCAATTGATTTGACTTCATGTCTCTGCAAGGAGAACGAACGAAAGATTAAATATCAGCTCGACCATTGATCAAACTGTGTAACTGAATTTACAATTCCCGAAAATACTGACAAACTTTTGAGCTTTGGACATTTCTCGCAAAGATCCTCCGGCACTTCTCGAAGGTGAGCACGATCGACTCGCAGGACCTCCAAGGAACTGGTTCCATTCAAATTAGGGAAATTTTCCAAATCCTTGGCATTCGACAGAATCCTATATTTTAAAGGCAAAAGATGGAGTTATCAAAAAGCATCATAATTATAATAACAATCGTACTGACAGCAGATCAACCATATACTTTTTTTATCAGGTTTTCCTTTTATACTATATATGTTAAATTTTAAATGCAAGGACTTGCTCTAAGATACGTGAGAGAGACGATTAAGCCTAATTCACCTGTTAAATCATACATAAACACGATTATCAATGTTATCTCCTTATTGTAACATACTTACAACTTACGCAGACTGTGAAGATTTTGAAAAGCATCCACGTGAATTCTCTTTATAGGATTTCCACGTAAATCAAGAGAGACCAAGTTACTCACGCGGCTGAATGCGTCAGCGTCTATTCTATGTATTCTGTTATTCGTTATCGATCTGAAAACATTTGTTAGAAACGAATAGACGGCTACTAACATCGGTATAAAGGAAATTTATAGGGTAGATCTTAAAAGTTAATGGCGACTCACAAGTCCTCCATGTTGACGAGCTGCTTGATCGCACTGGGAATATCCGTTAAGTAATTATCATCGAGTTCTCTGGAAAGTAAAGAGCCAACTCATCAAGTTCAATTATCTTAATGAGAATGATAACTTGTTTCAAATTAAAATACTAACAGCACTCGAAGATTTGTCAAATTGGAAAATGCATGTTCGTTGACGTTGCTCAAACGGTTGCGTCGAAGCAATCTGAAAGAAGTAAAAGAACAAAAAGTGTACAGTCAATTAAAATGATATTCGGGTCACAACGTAATATTGCCGAAGAACGATATAATACTTACAATATTTGAAGATTAGAAAATTGATGAAAAGCCTGAGCCGGAATGTCCGTTACGTTGTTGCTCGTAAGATCTCTGAAATAGAAAAGTAAATTGGTATCGAGGAAAACATTCGAAATATGTCAAATCAAAGATAAGAGTGTATCGATCAGAAGTACGTATAGCTATACTAAGTGTTTAAGTGGATGGTGAGAAAAAGTAGGAAAAAAAAAAGGAAAAAGAAAGAGGAGGAATCCTAAAATTCCAAATGCTGTAGATATGACGATTCTTTTCCACTGAATCTAAAACTCTAATGAAATATGAATGGCGAAACAAAAATGGAGGGGGGAGAGAGAGATTTCGCTCTAAATATAAATCTCTTGAAGTTCCTGGGCATCGGCGTTCGCGTTAAGCGCCGCCGAGCGATTGATTAATGCCCGGCATTTGAATCAAGGACGAAAATAAGCATTGCCGCTTTTCTCGGCTGTGGATTATTCAGAGCTCGATGCTTTCGAATGCTCGAACGAGCTGTTTGTTATCACAGCCGTGTATGCATAGCAGCGCCATTAGAAGAACAGAAGGATGTAGGCGATGTCGAGAAAAAGTCCTATTCTCAAGGGACAACCGCGATAGGGGACAAGGCGAATCCTGATGCTCGGGAGTATATCCGAGGCAGGTTCCTTTTGCTCGAGACGGCGATCTCCGATTGTTCGGTCAGGATGATTAGCGGGTCGGTGATGCTGATGCCGCGAAGGAGCTTCGAGGATGCTGCCGTACCGAGCAGCATCTTCGGAGCCGATAAATTCAGCGGGTTGGTAGAACGAGCGAGATTAATAACTGTCGCGCAGTTAAAGACGGGATGATTGATCGGGCCAGTCGACAGCCAAAGTGATTGATTGGATAAGAGTTTGCGCGTAAACATAAACTGCCGGCCATTGGAGTAAGAGGTGTGCCGGGTAACGATGAACGGGACTTTTATCGGAGAGTCGAGAAAAGGAAATGGAGACCGGGAAAGAATAACGAGATACGTGTCTGGACATATAGGTTTGCTACACAGTCGGTATATCCAAGGATGCGTGTCAAGCGGCGCACAGAGGGACACAGATTGCACTTTCATACATTTTCGAATATCCAGAGGAATCGGAGACGCTCTCCAATTCCAATGGGATTCTTCTTCGCGTGCAAATAGAAAATGTTCGAGGTTCTACATCGGTTAGGACTATTTGCAAGCGAAAAGGGAACGAAGAGAAAAATTCCATGAGAGATGCTGCGAGTCATTGCGTGCTCCATGGAATTTGCCTAGGAATTACTCGGAGCCTTGGGGAACTTTTTACATAGTGGATTCAGCGGGGATTTGCACTGCGTTATGGAAGATGACGCGGAGGAGGGAGAGGGAGGAAGAGAGAGCTGGGATTAATTTGGTCGGGAGGTAGAACGAGAGAAGAATATTTAAAGTGTATCTAGCAGAAGGACTCGTGACCCTTCTAAGACTTGGTTATTTCGTAATAAATACCCGCGATCCCTTGGTAACCCGTTAACGGAGTCTTAGAGGGACATCTCAGCAAGATGTCACGAACCAGAGCTCGTGGATGGGACTTTGAACTTCCTCGAAGAAAGGAAACGTACCCGGCCCGTATTAATCGGATGGTCATAAAATACGAGGAAAAATAGTAAAAAGAAGCTCGAAAGTCTCGCAAGTCCACTTTATTCCCACCTAAATAGCTAAACTCCGACCAACGGGAACTCCATTAATCCGTATTTCTGGCTTTCCGAGTTTCTGGCAAGAAATTCAAAGTCCAGTAAAGATGGCGCTTGCGGCCCCAATAATTTCTCAATGCTAATCAACGAGTGCTCCGGACAAATGAATCTTTGATAATCAACAGGAATAAGAATACGTCGTTAAAGTGTTTGATTCGCTGCTCGGGCAAATCGAAAAATCTAAATTATTCGAGAGCCTCCGAGTGCGCAGCTGCTCGTAAAGTCCTCGTAAGTGCGACCAGCGAATGCCGATCACGATTCGTATCCCCTCGTATCTTGAGTGCTAAACTTTATTTTTCGATCGATGTCCCTTCCCTGTTTAGCTCGGTGAGTGAAAAGCCGATAAATCAGCCAGGGTGAGGCATTCCTCTCCTCCAAGAAGCCGGAGAAATCGACGGCCCAATAAGTCTGCATCGGGAGCGTCAATTTTCAGCGACTTATTATCAAATGCTCTGGAAGCGAGGCGATCCTCGTAAAACGAGGCATTTAACGATTCCATCGAAAATAAAACTTGTGGCCATGATCAGGGCGACGTAGACACAGAGAGAAAGAGAGAGAGAGAGCGCGCGAGAGAGAGAGAGGGTGGGCGGGGGAGTGGAAGGAGGAGAGACGAAGAAGCAGGCGAGGAAAAGAGGCAAGAGGATGGGGACCCCTTACGACGAATAGCCACGGCCATTGCTGCGTTCCTCCCGAAAATATCAAAGAGCTGCGGCTAAAAAACAAAAGGGACTTTCCTGGTTTATGGCGCCAGCGTCCCTTCGCGAGCAACCGACAGTGAACGACGCCCCCGTCGATCCACTCGGACGTCCGTCGCGACGCCTTACCTTCGCACAGTTCATATTTGCCATTAGTATCGAAAGGAAGAAAGAGAAAAGCTGAGAGGCGAGGAGGGAGAAAAAGAAATAAAATTAAAAAAAGAGCCCACGGGGATGTTGATGATGACGAGGAGGAGGAAGAAGAAGAAGAGGAGGAGGAGGAGGGGGTTCGGAATGGCGGCAGCGGTTGACTTTATTTATACGCCAAGCATATACCAGCCGGAATATCGCGATGACGCAACGACCAATTTCTTCTTTCGCTTTCGTGTAACGAATAATAAGGACGCTCTCGTACCTATTCCCTCTCACCTTATAGTCGGTATATATGCCTGGTATACTGAATAAAGTTAGCTGGGCTTGTATCCACTCGACTACGAATACGACAGGGTTTCCCCTTTACTCTTTACACGAGAAGCACAAGCACCCTGGAGCGTCTACAGTGTCGCTTTATTGTTGCTGCTTCCCCCTTTCTCTCTCAATCTTACGCTATACGCCCTCTTATTACTTTCGTAAAGGAAAATTTGAGGGCGACAGTAAACCGACTCTGGCCCAATAAAGATAGGCCCGGACAAGTTCACGGCTTTCACCTCTTTCGCCTTGTTGCGCGACGCCCACTTATGACTTCACAATCCATTATGCCACGTTACTCCTGCTCCGAATATAGGCTATTCCGATCGTGAATACTAACTACATTGGCTTAAACTGTTGATCGCGCGATATCGCATTTCAGCCAAAACTATAGATACTGTAGCGTAGACTATCCAAGTTACATCAAGTACAGCCGTATGTCTGTGTATATAAGTATATACATATGTACCCACGCCTAAAACGTAGGAGTCTCTCGGATTAAATTAATCGAGTTATTCAATTTATGCCCATAACTTATGATTTTGCAGTAGGCTCGGAACTTTGCGCGAATCAATCCTTGGCAACGTGACCCAGAGATTTAAACAGCTGGATTCTTGAGATAAATTAAGGAGGTACAGGTACACGTAAGGGATGAAGGCTTTCCCTCCGTCTCTCCGTTTCTCCGTAGGGAAGACTCATTCTTTTTTTCCTTTCCACAAGAAATCTCGCTACGTGAGAGGATTACGGGAAGACAGCGTAACCGTCGTTAAAGCAAAAGTTATGAGATTACTTTGGGCGAACCTTACTCGATTAGCCAAGTGGATGTCGTCCCGGTCAATCGGTCCTGAGGGAGAATTGGGGATGTTCGGGGAGATTCGGGCCGAGTGGAATAGCCTCGGAGACACACGAGAGTGCGGCGAGAGAATTATTAATCGTCAAGGTACATACCGCACCGTAGACAAGTATATAGCCACATCCAGTGCTTGCACCCCGATAAGAGATAGAGAGTACCGTTTGCCCACGTGGCCCATAGGGATGGCTTACTGACAGCGCGTTAACTTCAGCCAGGTTAATCGAGTATAAAGGCCAGGAGGGGAGAGAGGGAGAGAGAGAGAGACTCCACTCCCTAGATTAGCCAAGGGAAATTAACCTGCCAACGTAAAGTTATCGACCAGCACGGATCGCCGTTCTTCCGCTAGACCCGAATTTTCTTATCTGCCAAATGTTAAGTTTCTCACAGTGGTGTTAACGTCATTCGTTATTACGCGAGAATACCGAGCGACAGTGAAATATAGAAATATAAAGAAAGTTAAAAAAAACTTGAAACGGCATAGCAATCTGACGATTCTACTAAAACAATCGGCTTATAGTTTTCTCCGGAGCGGTCCAACTCCAGCATCCAGCCAGCATTCTAGAAATGAGGAGATTTGCGAGTAAGTGAAATTCCGTTTAATGGCAGAGATTTATGGTGGTCAGTGATTGCGTGAGTCTCGTGCTGCGTGGCATTTAACCCCGCGGCGCGCCATCGATTGACCAATCAAAAAATCTTGCGCGTCACATGGGAAGGAGTGAGGGGGAGCAGCAGGTAACACAAGTCCGAGACTCAATTTAAAGTTGGAACGAGAAAGAGCTGATTAAAACGCGAGCGATAGGATTAAATTTCTCGCGGAAAGTTCACTTCCTGTCCGCCTTATGCCCCACTGGCTACGACCTACAATAACCAACCTAAAGTAATACAATAACCCACTAGAGTTATTTCACGTTATCCTCCTGTCGTCATTTGTTAGGCAACCCCGATCAAGCCGTGACTACAGGACCATGCTCGTTAACCGAAATAAATCTGAAAATTCATCGAGCGTAAACACGCGACTTACTCTGCCCCATGACCTGTACTGCTGCTGCTGCTGTTGCTGCCCCTATCGTCGCTTACGTGCCACATTCTAGACAGCATGTCGTTAAACACTCAGCAACCAGATAGAGAGATATTATTCGAAACACGGAATATATTATTTCGCGGACAAGCGTCAGTTGTCGTTTACAACCTTTTCCTCTGAAAGTCCAGTGCTCGTGCGCGCATCAGTGCTTTTCATTGTTTTCGACATATTTATACGCAGGACGTGAGAGCCTGCATGCACTCTGCCATTAGGAAAGTGTGGGCAGGGATCTTCGAAAGAGAGACAGAGAGGAAACGTTTCCCTCGTACAGTCCCTCTCGAAATATCAGCGGAAACAGGTCAGAGAGCACATACGAAAAGTAATGACTTTTCAGGAAAATGAAACTTTCCAAACTTTTCTCTCTTGCCGTATATCAGAATCTACTCGGCGAATCTCGTGAGATACGAGAAGCAGTTAGGATGCTCGCTTTTTCTCGGCGCAATCTAATCCAAAGTAACGTCCGCAAGATTCGGAATACGTTGGATAGAAAATATGGCCATTCTGTGTGATTTGCCGACTAGCCAACCTGCGTCGTCAAAGTATTTCCTTTTCCACCTGAAAATTCAACAGCCGTCGACTCAATGCAGCCTCGAGCTGCCTTAAACTTCGTGAACGCGATGCTTCGTCTCTCGGAAGAGACAACGAAGGAGGCAGTTAAGAATATTTTCCTTTCGTGTTGCTGGTTTCAGCAATTTTCCACTGATTCTTCCAACCAAAAAAAGACGCAACGACGGATGTTCGAGGGGCCGGGAGGGGGGAGGAGGGGTGAGTTTTTCTTTGGACAAGAAAAACTGAGAGAGACACGCCGAGTCTGAACTGTTTAATATTCCGCAGAGAAGGAAAAAGAGAAAATAAATCACGTGAAGCGAAAAAAGCGACGATAAATGCGAACTCGGTTTGGAGTTTGCGTCTTCCTCGCGACGACTGCCATCTTTTTTATTCTCCTTGTCGTTGCCCTCTTTCTTTTCACTCTCTTTCTCTCTCTCTCTCTCTCTCTCTCTCTCTCTCTCTCTCTCTCTCTCTCTCTCTCTCTCTCTCTCTCTCTCTCTCTATTTCTTCTCTCTTACGCTTGCTTCCCATAGATATTCCCCCTTGGAGATCAGATCGTTAAACGCGACGGGAATGACTATCCCATAGAAAGGCTCGCCAGTTGTCACAATGTATCTGAAAAATGACGTCACTCTGGCCAAATCACGTGCGCGAATCGGATTACGAAATCGGTAAACGCGCGATCGTTTACTCAGAAAGACGAAAAATGCTAACGAGTGCACGTGCAGTAAGATCACGGAGCATAAGTAATTGGAGGAAGGCAGCACCACATCAGCTGATCAGCGATCGATCGATCGGCCAAAAAATCCCAAATTTTCCGGCGAGTCAATCTATCCGCTACGGGTAATCAATTTTTGAGCCACGAAGAGTAACGAGATGCCTAACGGATAGAAAGGTTAAAGTCGGTTCACAATGGCTCGTAAAAATAAGTTGCCGGGGCGAATTCTCCGTTGGAATTCGCTGGTGAAAGGCCATTCACGAATATCGACAGGAGGACACGCCAGCCACTCTGACTGATATTGTCAGTGAGGACAGCTCGGGTGGACATGCTCATTATTTTCTCATTTTCTATTCTTCGTTACTTCCTTCTTTTCTTAACTGCCTCGTCCTCCGTCCTATCGCCCGGTGCTCTTCAATCTATTGCGAAGAAACCTTTAGAGCGGCGTGATGCGGGGCTAATTACTCAGTGTCAGGTAAATAATTACATTGACGGGGGGCATCGATACGCTATTAAAAGTCGCCTAAAGAAAAATCCAGAGCGACCGACTTGTTGGATGAACGTGCAGACGAATTTTGCTATCGTTTTAAGGTCAATTAACTGTCGAGAAGATAAACGTATTAATTGTAGCTCAAATACAAAAGGGTCGTTATTGCTCATGAATAATCCTCGTTGGATTAGTACGTATATCTCGGCATTGAGCCAAGTATATACTTCACATACTAGTTATGTACTGGGATCTCTTCGTTCTAATAGTTTTACTATTCAAAAGTGAATTCTCCATAATCAATGTGCATTAACTGAGACACTAATCCATATGAATAAGACGAAGAATGCACGTGCCAATTCCTAATCTTTTCAAATTCGATTCCAAAAATATTAATAAGGCAATTGTAAAACATGGATATTTTGCCATCAAAAACGTCAAATTATTAGCAAGTTTTAGAAGGATTTCGAGTAATCATGGCTGCTTCTAGAAACTTCGGTATTTTATCAACTAACTAGAAATTCATATGGAGCGAAGAGTAGACAGCTTAATAACGTGATGTATGTATCCACGTTACATTTAAGGGAAGCAGATGGGTATAAATAGTGATACGCGGTGAAATCTCTGCTATGGAGCTGAAACATGGGAATAAGCTGCCATCTAGGTAAGAGGATGTTATATATCACATTCGAGGGAGGGTTCATGTAATTCGATTAGATCGAGCACGAAAAAATCAACAGTCTGATGCAATCGCGCATGAAAATACAATGCATATACTAGATGGGATACGCTGCTAGTAAGTATTGTACATCACCATTAAATATACACATAGAAGATCCAGCCTCGCGTATCAGGGTGATAATAAGTGATCAATTTGAGACTTACAATTAGTAAAAATGCATGAATATGCATTTTCGAGTGGAAAAATGAATGAAGATCGACGTAGTTCATTGACAGCGAGAGTAAGGATAAATGAGCACAGAGGGGAAATCATTTCCCATGGGAAACGAGGAGTGAATCGTGTGGGGTGAAATTAGCTTCATAGACTGCGTTGCCTGAATGAACCAGCAAGGATCTATCTAGCGTTTAAATAAAGGAGAGCGGTAAATCATAAATACATATTTGAGTGGATATTACTTTACGTACAGCTTAGTGAGATTGAGCGTGGCGAGGAGTGTAGCGGTTGACGAGGACTCCGAGGAGGAGTACGAGGACAAGAGCTGTTGCAATGCGTCGGCGACAGATAATAAGCCAGCCCCGCGGCAACTGAGCTCCCGTCCATCGGCAGTTATATTACAAGGTTCCCCATTGGCCGTAGCCCTGGCCCGTGCCTGCATCACGACGAAGAACATCATGCTCGCGAAGACGATCATCAAGCTGGAGCTTTGGAGAGCGTTGACAGCTGGTATCCCGGTGCGTTTGCTTGTCATTGTTGCCTTGGCGCCGGCCAGGCCGGCACTGGCCCGCACGGCCACTACCTTCTTGACAACATTTTTATTTTTCACTCGTATACACTGCTCGCCAGCCCTGCATCGCCGGCTGGCGAGATACGAATCTCCAAGACTCACTGCACCCACTTCACGCACCGTTTAACATAAACGAAAAAGAACCTCTCGACGGAAGATCCAAAAGTGTACTGGATCCTCCATAGAAAAGCGCGCAGGAACCGAATGGTGGGATAGCGCTGAGTCTTCCTATTGGCCCAGGTTTCCACTACCCTCGACCCAGTTCTTACCCCCTCCAGGATATTAACGCGTGCCGACCGGCCAGTCCGCCAGTGAGTTCACGTTGAATTTGATCGCTTCAAACGTGAAAAGACCTTGCAGCGCGATGGTTCAGCCTCGACTGAACCGCTTTGCTATGGGATAACCTCGCGTAATCCAAAAATCTCATTGGCCGAGAGGATACCTTGCCTGCTTTCTTATTGGCTTATGTATGGGAGTGACGTCATTGATCGACCTCACCTACAGGTAGATTTAATGCGTGTCCGACGCACCGTACGACTGACCGGGGATGTTCATGGTAAAACGAATAAATGAGAGTACAAGACTGTGCCTTTAAGTCTCATGTTGCTTTACGATCGTTTATCAATTACGATGATAACTCGAACAAGTTTCCTTGCTCGATAATCCCCTCTTGACATGTAGATGCCAATTTTTCAAAGGCTATTCGTTCATCGATGCTCTACTAGTACTGTCACTATACTATGTAGCACGTCAACTGAATCCTGCCGATATCGCAAGAAAAATCGTTAGTAATTCATCGAAAAACTTACAGGTAAACATTTTCCATATTAGAAAAAGGTGTCCTTTTGTGTCAGTCGATAACTTTTCGTCTGCTATTCAGGCTACAGAGCTTTTTGGCATTTAAACTGGAGTTCCGTTTACGATTCACGCCCGATTCTCAGTTTTTCCTTCTTAAATTACCAAAGATAAAACACTGGACTTTCTTTCGTATCATCCTAACAAATTTGGATAGTGTGTTCGTTCGTCCTATCGACGCCCACTTCTTCCTTCCGGCGAATTTTTTCTCCCTCTCTCGCGGAACTTTTATCCAAAAGTTTGTTGCGATAAGAGGACGGGAAAGATATAAATTTCTTTTTTTTTTGTTCTCTCTTGACGATATACACATTACACGCTTGGGATTACGAATATGATAGGTAGCACGTTCTGAAATTCACTGCCGGTACTACGTGTATCTTCGTGTCACTGCTTATCTGCATACAATTCAGTGAGATATGACCACGCTCGCAGTACTGGCACTGCATTTCGGAACGTAATTTTATAGATTAATTATATTTTAGCTGTTGGTAAATTTGATGTTTTTTCTAATATTCATTGCAGAGCAGGTAATCTGTGTAAAATGCTCCTCATTCCTATGGATATCGTGCTTTCTCTTTCATATAATTTTAAGATGTGTCAAACATGACAGCGCAAATATTTATTTTCTACTATTTTCCGAACAATTCGACAACATGGCGATTGGATTGAATCTTATTGTTTCATCCAATAGAGTCAGTGCAACGGCTAATATCATCTGGAGGATGCATAACAACTTTCTATTTATATTCACGTAGGCGAAATCCTTACGAATGCTCGAACGCGTCTGTATTCATGTTGTAGGGCGTGTGCGTCAACGAAATTCCAGTAGGCGAGTGCGAAGCCCGCGCGTAAAGTTTAAATGCGGTTGAATGTCCAAGATGGCTGCGCAACGGATAAGAAAAACGAAGGAGCAACTACAAAAGAGAGACGGTGTATCGATAACATTTTTTGTCTAACAGTTCTTGTTCGCCCATGGATTCCAGCACTATAAAAATTATCCAGTGAGTGAACTAGCGTAAGACTATTTCAGCCACATTCGTGTATCATTAGATTCCGTTACTAACCGTATACATGAAATTCACCTCTCCAATTGGAACTGATATCAGCTGACGGCTCGAAGGTCCGAAAGTTGACCCGAATGCAAGGGTAGCAGGAGGGAATGGTGGGGGAAAGCCTTCCTCTTCCCCTTCCTTTTCATATTTCTTCATTTCTACGCCACTTGTCGCTCACTAAACGTGTGATCAGCAACCAGGAAAAATATCCGGTACGTTTTACTCATTTGACTAAATATTTTACATGACTTTTATATGTATATTGTTGACGAAAGAAGTTACATCTTTGTGTAAGTTCATGTTTCTTATTGCCACGGACACATGAAATTTTGTTACAATTGTAAGCATGAATCTTAATTAACCGTACGATATACAATTGCATGACATTTGCTTAAAACTATTCTCAAACGACTCGTTTCGAGAACGAAACAAAGGAAGTACACATTCACATTGTAAATAGTCGAAGATTCACTTTGAGTTAATCAGCATTATTTCAAAGCGATTTTAATAACAATTATTTATCACGAGGACACTCTCGCAATTCTCAGACAGTGTCTGGTTGCTCTGTAATGTTAATACTGTCGTATACTTAATTTACACAATTTAAATCGCCAGCCACAGGGACACATTATTATTTCAAATATTTGAACAATTTAATGCAATAGAAAACATGATTCGTGTGAATAATCC
The DNA here is from genome assembly GCA_030142655.1 of Trachelus tabidus. Lineage (NCBI taxonomy): Eukaryota > Metazoa > Arthropoda > Insecta > Hymenoptera > Cephidae > Trachelus > Trachelus tabidus. The sequence goes on from JARQTI010000890.1 coordinate 983,329, forward strand.
GCCGCAAATATTTTTTCCAAGTTAACCTAATGTTATTTAAGAGATTTTTTATAATAATATTCTTTTTGCGAAAATTATATTCAATTAAACAAATCGTATTAGCTTCCAGATATTACTCATGTTCCTCCTAACATTCTTACTTAATGAAAACAATGATAGTGTTTGTTACTTTAAACAAAGTAGGCGGCCAGCTGTGCCATCTTATCTTTAGGTGGTCGTGGCTTTCCTTTACTACGACCCTTCGCATGTCCACGTCCCCGCGTTGCTACGGGTTTTGATGCCACAGCTCGATGCTTCTCTACTAGGGCGACGAACACTGGAGTGCAAAATACGCAACCAGTCATTTCCGTAGCCTCATCAGGCAACTTACTTTTGTCCTGTGCATGAAAATAATGCGTTACCGTTGTCCTTTCTTCATTTTGTTTAAATTATCTGCTCAATCGAAATTTTCATAATAATCACCTGCTTGTATTCAACTGTAACGAGTTGTGCCCCGCAGTCGCATACGTCCGATTCGACACTAATCTTATGTGCATTTTCAAATAAGTGAATAATGACATCACATCTGTTACAGCCTAATTTCCACTTTGGGGCAGCCGAAGGGTCTAGAACCAAGATGCCAGACTCGCACTCTGGACAACTAGAAAGCCCATTAGAGTTCATACTGTGCGGACAACTGGGATGTGTGCAAGAGTTGCAGCCGCTCATTCCTTTCTTCATGTCCCTGTAGAAAACGGGTGAGTCAATAAAACTTTTCATTTGTCTTATTCGAAAAAATTCATTAATCAAGTTGGAAAAATTACCTGAAAGGCGGATTATTGTAGCAATACGGACAGAACGTATAGCTTTTTCCACGCGCCCCTGTCGACCAAGATAGTAATTCGAAGTCATCCAAAGGACACTTTAACTCCTTGTATATTCTGATGTTACCATTCTGAGGTATATTGTAGGTCTCGTTACAATGCGAGCAATGCATTCTCGATGGCTTACTCTGTATGTACTTCATATATCTGCGACATTTCCCACATCTGAAAAAAAAATGAAGTCAACCGTGGACGATTGATTCTTGTATAAAATATTCGTATCATATTTTACGATCCAACTTGCTCATTTACCTGGAGTGCGCCTTGCCGGATGCTGAAAGTGGTGAAAACGATACTTCAAACAATTGATCCATGGCTTCGATATTTTGTACGAAATAGTGAAACTTTTGTTTAAAAATTTCGACAGTGTGCTGTAGAACGGCATAAAAATCGGCGCGTCCAAGGGCGATCAAATTCAATTGTTCTTCTACGGCGGATCGCATAGTCGGTAGAACCAATTCGGGATCAATCTAATAGCCATAAGATGAACAATTTATAAAAAAAAAAAAAAAAAAATAAGTCGCAATTTATATTGAAAGCGTGCTATATATTTTTAATTTATACCTTTTGGTAGCCGTGAACAAGCACGATTCCCAAAGACGTCGGAATGAGTTTACGACCGGCTGCCACAGTTACGTAGTTTCTTATGCAAATATTATTTATGTGAACCGGTATAGAGGCGTCAGTGCCAATGCCATGCTTCTCCATTAGAGAAATCAATTCAGATTCCGTTAAATAATCCGGCGGCTGGGTATAACATTCCGCTAACTTTGCCTGAAATAATGCAGGAAATCAGCAACCACTAAACACAATCGTATCGAATAGTTAAAAAACGATTTTTAGTAACTTCCTCATCCGTACTTCGTTAATATTGACTAGTTCGCCAGGTGTGAATTTTGGCAGACACTCGTTGGCGCTCAAAGTTTGCCATGTCAAAATGCTTGTGTAACCAGGATCCAGTAGCGTGTGTCCCACAGTGGTGAATATTTCAGTGCCAATTTCGAACTTAATTGTAGTGCTGAGATACTTGCAATCAGCGGCAAGCTAAAAAAAGTATTAGCAATGAGAATCGACGTGATCTTCCAAAGTTGCATATAATCGAAAGATAAGTTAATAAATAATTTATTAACTGTGGCGATGAAGTGTCTCGTTATGTAATCGTAGAGTCTCCAGGAGTCGCCGTCGAGTTCGTTTCTGGAAGCATGTTTCATCGGCGTGATGGGTGGATGGTCACCTGCATCGTGTCCTTTCTTTGGTCGATTTATACCATTAGCCAAAATCTTTTTGACATCATCGCCCCATTCAGAACTGTTTTGTTGTTGCTTCAACGTCGCCCTATTGTTGAATGTACGTTAATAGACAGTAGGTATTGACAAAACTGGTTAGTATATGGTGCATGGTACAAACAATAAATCGAAATTCTCAGGATAGGACGTCGTCTCGGTACGTGGGTAACTGATGTAACCTTGAGTGTAAAGTCTCTCGGCTATTTGCATCGCATGATGAGGTCCCATTCCTAATCCTGAGCTGGCCACTCGCATCAATTCAACGGTATTAAGAGCTTGGGGTCTCGGCTTCGCTTTCTCTGTACTTTGGATACTCACTACTCTGTGGATTTAATGGCTGACGATTGTAAAATCAAGTAATTTGGATATTGATACACAATAATCAAGACTACGTACTTTGCTTGCTCATACTCCTTGACACGGGCTAAAAAGATATTTGCTATTTCCTTATCAAATAAACGTACTCTCGACCAACTTAGTGGGACGTCCTGCCCATCATTTGAATGAACGGTCACCTGGAGAACCCAATAAGGATCAGGTTTAAATGTTTGTATTTCATCATGTCGTTGTACGCAAAATCCGAGTGTTGGAGTTTGACAAGGTCCGTATGAAATTAGAGAAGCATCCAGGTCCCCATATTTTCCCTAAGAATTGTCATAATTTCATAAAGTGTTAGAATTCTTGTGAACTGTAAAAATTCTTTTTAACGGTTACTTGGAAAAATTTCGTCTGGAAACGCGTGAAGGCGCAACCGATTCTCAAATCAAGTTCCTGTCGAGCATCCACGCTTCTGGCTTCATTCTCATTTGGTTTACCCAGATTAGCGAGAGCTGCTTTTATATCCTTCTCCGTAATGGCAGAAAAATGAGCTCTCCAAATATCCTGCACCACAACAATTAATTAGTATTGTCACAAGCAAATTTTATTTGAATGTATTTCTTACATTTGGATTCAATCTCCGAGACATTCCTTGTTGTACAGCATGAATCACTTCGAAACATATGTTTTCACCTTCTTTATCACAATCTAACCATAATACCAAGTAATCACATTGAGCACCTTCCTTAGCTAGGAAGTAAGGTATTTTCAGTTTAGGAACTGCTTCTTTTTTCTCAGTAGGACAAGAAAATAATTCAGCCTGAAAACAGATAGAGTTTGTACTTTATATAGTCAACCAAGATATATACATTTGTTTTTGATGACTGCTAATATTCTAAGTTTACCGGATCCACTTTATCCCAATTGTTGTATTTCCCAGTAAAATCCAAACTCATAACATGTCCACAAACAGATGTCATTTTAAAGTTTACAGTTTCAGAACGAAACTGTCCTGTCCATTCGTGAACGGAGCATGAACCATTTAAGCCTAGAAATATTAAAAAACATACTATCTTCATAAATCGAACAGTTGTCATACAATTGCAATTAAATGAAAAATATTTTTAAAAAATATAAAGCAGAATATAGTTTAGTGAAGTGAGAGAATGACAGCAATTGATTATTTAATAACAAGAAGTAATGTTAAACGTACGGAAATATGAGTAGAAAAAAAAGAAAATGAGTAATCCAATTCATATTATCTAGGTGCTATTGGTAAGAAACCATGGCATGTTAAATAAGAAAGTGTTACAGTCATCTGAAGTGATGTGTAAAGTAACCTATTAAACAAACCCTTTCTCGAGGAGCATCTTCCATTACTGAGAATGTTAGCAAGTGATGCAGCCAGTGACGGCTTTTCCGCGACCATTAAAGCTGTCTTCATTGTACTCGAATTTCGTGTACGCAGGATAGAATTGAAGCAATCACATCAGACAACAAATTCTCGTGCCTTCTCTTGGCAGATTCTTATTTTGGGATATCGGATCATCAATGAAGAACGAGTAGGGTTCCATCGATGATTCGAAGATGGCGCCACTCAGGAGTTCGATTTTTCTTTTCCCCTTTATTTATGCATCTGTGTCTAATATTGCTTGGTGAAAAGGAAGAGTATGTACACTTTCAAGAGTCCTGATTGCGGTTATAATTTCAAATAATACACGTGTTCTGCCGTATGACTTTTATTCTTAGCTTAGTAAACGTATGGTAACACTCTGGCAGTTGTTAATATACAGTATGAAAGTTACAACTATCTTGCTTTTTATTTTGTAGTACCAATCTCTGTCAGACAGGTACGAGTCTACGATAACTTCATCACAATGATGGATATGAGGCTCCTTTGTGAATGATTAAAATCATTAGTTAACTAGGCTCCCCGTCAGACTGTTCTAATTAAAATTGTTCTGTCTGACTTTGAAAACCTGATTTAAAGGTGTATAAGGTGTATAGCGACTTGACGCGAAGACCTCTTCGAGTTGTATGTCGCAGCGTAAAATGACGACACCCGACGGGTTTACTTTAACCTTTATCTTCGTTTGAGGTGTCAGAATACCATAATCCACATCTTCGTAGAGATCCTGAAAAGATAAGATTGTTTAGAAGAATGTTTTCATGTAAGTCGTGGGACTACTGATTTAATGTTGTACCTCTACTCTATATCCACCAGGATATTGCAGGCCTAATTCCTTGAGCGTAACGGAAACATCTGACGGCGTTCCGTCGGTCCTTCTGTTCAGGAAGGCGATGGCATACGAATAGTAATTCTGATACACGGGAGTTATTGGTCTGGCCCAAATCTCTATGCCTTTGTGCTGAAAACAAAAGATCGTATATAGATTTCCAATTATAGAAGAAATTTTCTGGTTGTTTTCCTGAATAGTTTATGAATACCTTATAAATTCTTCGACCCTGGATACCTAGAGGGTCTTGATCAACAGCAATGATCTTCTTATTTTGCAATATAGCTTTATACTCCGGTCGGATTGTTCTGAGATCTACTGACATTAACAAAGGAGCAGCTAGAACTGCCCACAATGCCATTTGTGTCTTACATTGCTCGTAACTCAGTCCAAAATTCCCTATTATTAACATGTCCGGGTCATTCCAATGGCCCGGTCCTGCGTTAGGTACAATAGCATCCTGATTGTTTCCATAATAGTCTATTATGGTTTCAAGGCTGCTCCAGGAGTCCTGAATATCGTCGAAGTTCCGCCACATATTACAATGCTCGATTATCGATGAGAAGTTAGGCTGTGGAATTTATTTGGTTGTTTATCTGGAGTCACTTTTCCTTAATATATACGGAAAGGAGTGTTTATGAAGACGAAATCAAATAACTGGTTTACCTGCATGCCGGCATAAATTTGGTAAACTGGCCAACTACAGGAATAGATCATTGGTCTACCTGTTTGATTTAGATGGAAGCCGAACTCGGGATACCCTGGTATAAGAACGGATTAATTAGAAATTACTAGAGTACAAATAGCTAATTATTTAATTAAGCGAGTACCTTGGTCCATATCTGCAGGATGTGCATAGCATCCATCGAGCTTGACGAAATCCACATCCCAGGAAGCGAACGTTAGTGCATCAGTTTCCATGAATCCTAGTATACCAGGATATCCGGCACACGTGTAATTTCCATAATCTTCGTAGATACCGAATTTCAGTCCTTTCGAATGTATCTATAGATATGTAAATCATTAGAGAAATCGGAATGTGCCTTTTGTTCTCATTTTTCTTTTCAATTTCAAGACGAAGGATACGACGAACAGTTGTTTGTCAGATTTAAAATTAACGATCAATAAAGTTTACAGTAAAATACATCGAGAGACAAGTTGATTACATACGTAATTCGAAAGGCTCTTCATTCCATAAGGAAATCTTTCCCTGTCGGGTACTAGTTGTCCATCGATGCTCCGATCCTTCTCAAGCCAACAATCATCGATATTTATATACTCGTAACCGACGGCAGCGTATCCTTCTGCCACGACGATATCTGCCATAGTCCTGAAGAGTCGATCGCTGCAAGAGGAAACATAACTTCTCAAAACCTCATGCGATATATAATTTACCAATTCTATCGTACTAAACCAACGCGTGCGAAAGACAGCAGCAGTGCAGCGCTCTGAACAAAAACAGTATCGTACTGCAACTCTATTCTAGAAAATTTCAATTTTCGTACCGACCCTGATAAAATCGAATGAACCCAATTTTTATGCATTGGGACTCCTTCCAATCCATTGCCATTGTATGATTATTCCATCCACATTCCTGTGATTCATCTTATCTGCTTAATCCGTATAATATAAAGCGTTCCATTTGATGTCCTAGGAAGAGGCACACACACAACGCCATTATGTGAGTTGATGCTTTTTTCCCATTCCCTCGGTCGATTACAAGATGTTAATCATTAACTACATACGGAACGATCCAATTCCCTGGTAGTGTTGCCAGCTAATAATTTTGTCCCACATCCCATTTGTTTTTTAATCTTTTCTCTTTACCCGAGATACATACGGTATTTATAATTCTTCAAGGATCATTCGACTTGCGGTTGTCCTTGATAGCGCAGGAAAGTCAGCAGCAAGACTGGATGGCTACCTACTTCGCTGTCCAAAACGTTCAATGTCGGATTTCGCAATGTTCATTCGGCGACTTGCCCCTCAATTAACAATCCAGTTTTAGGAACCCGTCTAGATATTATTTGGCCTAGGGTGAGGTCTATTCTCGACTCGGTAATCAAGTATCATAGACCTTTCGTACCCGAGCCGATGCAAAGATCATTCGCTGGAACACGACCTCCAGCGACTCTAATGAGTTTCGACTTCCTAAAGACATTCTGGATATCCAGCTAATCTGCAATTTCGTAACTTCGAGTAGCTCTGAGGCACATGGGGAGATGTTAATCTGGCGAAAGCGTCGCGTATATTAATTCCGGGTTGCGTAAGGTAATATTCGGTCATCCCGGCCCGGGAACTGATCCTTGCGTGTCGTGCCTTTTACATAACGCCTTTTAATCTTGGCTCAATCTTACACTTATTGTCAGTCATCTAGCCTGAGATCTCATTCTCCTTTTCCAAGGTTGTTCAAACAAGTTCGAGCTGGCAAAGAAACAGTCTGGTCTTTGTTCTTAGTGAAAAGACAGTTTGTTCAGCGGCACTCAAATTGGGACGTTGGGGCTTCTCTTTGAGATAGCATGCATAATTGAGCAATTCTCGAATCAACAAACTGTGCAATACCGCGAAGGACTTCTCGCTTTTCTTGCAAAATATCCATCTTGACTTTTGATTCCCAAAAGAAACTGATTAATTATTCCTAAAAGCGATTTGACTCGAAGTTACGCTCAAAGATCTTATGAAAGTTACAGAACTTCACATTTTATACTTACGATTAGTAGTGTCTCTATAACGATTTGTGTAAAGTACAGGCTGTCAGTGTAAAACTAAGTAGCCAAAGATGATTCTTGAATCGAACAATGAGAGCCTTCAGAGGTCTTGCCCTAAGGAATTGTAGTTTATACCCAGTGATCGATTCCATAGGTGTACGATCTTAGGGAACCGTGTCCTGAATGCAACTGCGATTCGAAGAACGCGGATCTAAAGCCGACACGACACGCCATTGTTATCAAGACTCAAGCACATATTTGTTTCCTTCTCTTTCTCTTTCTTTTCGTTTTATTCTATTCTCTCCATTACGCGTGTTCCGATGGTGAAAGGAAACACTTCTGCGTGACTCTCGTTGCGTCTCGTACCTTGGCAAAAGTAGAGCACACAAATACGAGCAGTTATACCTTGCCTTTCATTATTTATTTTCCGATGATTTTTCCACAGTCTTCTTAGCTATTTTCGTGGTAGCGCGTTCCCACATAATTATAACGCATAAATACTGTCACAAACACGTGAAGCCTCCAGGTTAGGTCTAATCACTGCCCATCATCGCTTAACAATCCAGGAAGCGACTAGCAAATTATTTTTTTTCATCAAGGACTTCAGCTCAAGTGTTATAACTGGAGGTTTTATGGCCGCAACGTGTTTATTGCGCAAATCTCACTTCCTCTTTTTGTTTGGTCGAAAAACCAGCGCTATCCTCGTGGAAAATACGATTCAGTTTCTGGCTCGTTGGCGTCGCCTCGTTCATCACTGGTTTTTTAAATTATTCTAAGGCCACGCACAGTTGACAAACAGTTTATCATTTTCTAGTACCAGCCCATATTCCAGACATATCCCTTTTGTATCCCATGGTTTTGTAATTTACTCTTTTACCTTGGCTTACTTCATTTTTATTTGAATATTCAAACGAGAAAATGTTTACACATTTCTCTGGCTTGTTATGCCGTTCCTCCTCGACGTGGCATTTTTAATGGTAGTATTTAATATCGATTATAATTATTTTTTCACTATTGTGTATATTGCCATAAAACGTGGAAATTCTCAAAGATGCCCTTCTTGGACAGTCATTGAAATTTCCTGTACGGAAATCAACGGAATTCATGATAGAAAGCCATAGCGGAAATTCATGTAAATAGCATTAGAAACCAGGAAAACAAGTCGACTTATATAGTCTTTCTTATAAAATGCAATAACAGCGAATCAATATCATATAATGTTTACTCTTTAAGTTATAAAAAAAATTCAAATCAATATCATCAAACCTTTTTGCATATTGCTCTTCACTATTTGTTCTATTGGTCTTATAAAGTTTATTGTAGGCGTCATATACCTGATGCAGTTGTCAGGATCATTCGTGCAGTCAGTATTGCATCTGAATCTTTCCCACGAAAGCCAACCCATTGGTGGTGTGCGAGCAAGGCCATTTTCCAGAGCAACTACCAGCTGTATTGAAGCCACTATTACCACAAATCCAAGTATCGGCGACATCCTGTGCAAAGTCAAAGGTCCTTAAAACACTAGATCGAGAACTAGGAGTTCAAGTACATTGTGAGTAAGTCCTTAAGGAGTATTTATATCAAAGTTAAGCACAATTGAAGTAGTTTCAATGAGCAAATTGTTTTAGTAGACACGTTTGGTAGACACATTAATTATTATAATATTAATGAATCACGGCATAAACTAATTAAGTGCCTTTCATTGGATCACTGTATTTTCTAATAGCTTGACACGCGCACCGTCTTGAAGGCTGCGTAGCCGCTCACTAACTGATCTGATATAAGAGCTTGGCTCGAGTACTTTCACCCAATGCCCCATTTCATTTTTACCCATACCAAGAACCATGAGCCAAGCCACTTCCTTTCACAAAGTACTCCCCGCCATTGCAAGCTATTCTCTGATGGAGAGACCTTTGAAGCTGCATGCCCTGAAGGGTTTTGAACCTGACTTTTGTTGCCTAGAGTTAGGATTATTACAGCTTACCAAGTAATGTTAATTCTGTACATGGTCAAAATTTTCATACATTTTCAAGGTAATTTTTTAAAATTATATAGAATCAAAACAATGTTATAATTATACATCAAATAACATATGGATAATCTTATGTGAAATGATTGCCAAGAAAATTGTATGTGCGTAGAATGCATAATTTGTCTTTACAAGTCCTGTTAGACTGACATGAATCTTTGGTACTATATAAGAGTGACAAGTGACAGAATGTGAAGTCAGTAATAATGCATTTTAAAGCAGAGCATTGAAAAAAAATTAACGCTCACAATAGATTATCCTGATATTCTAATTATGAAATGAAATATTAATTAAGCTACATATGTCGATTCTAATCTAATGTGAATATACCTGATATGCTTTTACTGTTACTTTGTTGCGATAACTTTGAATATGCCGCAACAGGTTGACTTTCTTTGTTCGAATTCTTTATGAAAAATTCTGTTATCGTCAGCATATTGCCCACCAGCGATAAATAAATATGATTTTATATTATTGGATTGGGGAGTACATCATAACCTTGAACTTGAATATTTCAATTTACATGAATATCAACTAAATTCAGATGCCATTATAGAGTTCGATAAAGATAATGTATCAATTCCATGTAATATACAATTTTCTTGATGTGAATTTAAAGTGGACCTTGAACACTTCCCAATACCCTTATTAATCGGTTTGCTGTTTGAAACTCTGTACCACCAGAGAATCTCTGGTATTACATGAGTATTCTTTTGTAATAAGAGTTACTAGATCTGTTATCAACGTTTATAGTTGGTTTTTACCGACAACCACTGCTTAGTACGTGCACCGATTGAGTCGAATAGCACTTTCTTCTCCTCTGCCGATAAAAATAAAATGAAGGGTCTTACCTGTACGAGAAATTTTGAAGCGAATGTCGTTTCTTGCATGAATCCCGTATATATATGTGCGGTGAAGATGATTATTGTTTTTATCCCAATGTGATTATTGTTCGCTGACCTAAAAAATGTGAGATAACAATTTTTGAATAAGTTTCTAACAGACTCATCAAATATCTGTTGCAGAACAATTCTATTCAAACATTTACCGTCGCAATTCTTATTTTCATTCTTAAGACTGAGTCACATATCACGTTCCGTATAAAATTCTTTTTGTTTAACAAAGACAATGCTCCAGAGATCAATGCACCTTTCTAAAACTTGTAAGTACTAGAACTTAACAAGTCTCTTTGTTACAGCAATTCAGCCCATGTCTTCCTCATTGTCAAGCATCACTTTTTGAAGAGACATCATTGTCGCATTATAAATTGTAGGAATAAGGATATGTAGGTGTTCGAATCATTTCTGTCAATGATACGCTGATAAAATGAGGTCATTACCATATTGATACATGGAAAATATGGGCAGCTAAAAGATAACAGAAAGAGGCAAGAATGTGGAACAAAAGAGACACCAGCGCGAAGGAATAAAAGTGTGAATTATGCGAATACAAGGAGCTGGAACAAAATGTACATACTTAGGGACAAGGTATGTAGGTAGGAAATGTAAGATAGTGAGAATAAAAAGAATAATCATATCTTGATAGAGGAGTGAGGCAGAGTCGATGCGGCGCAGTAGCGGCACAGTCAGCAGAGAGGAGAGAGAGAATATTATCGACAGCTCGCGAATCCGGAATAATCGGCATGTATGGGGCGATGCGCCATGCGATTGTGGCGCCGCCGAAGCGGCAAGACGCCAAACCAAAATATCTCGGCATCGCCGCGTCGCACGAACTCTTGGACGGTTCGTCCTTCCGATCATCGTGGTTGTCGAAGCTCGACCCGGTCGACATCCCGTTCGCTTGATATGTGAATTTTCCGCGACGGCGACCTGGCCAACGACAACTGGCCGACGCGGCCACTCCTCCGTAACACAAACATGGCCACCAACTGCAAAGATTTCCTATCTACCACCAGAACATGAAGACACGCGTTTTACCGTGACCAAGGTGAGTTTATTTCTCCTGAAGATTTGCACGTCGCACGAATATCATTGCTTTTCGATAACTCCTTTACTGCGAAACTTGATGTGCCAGGAAAAAAATGACATTTAAAGGCTTCCTCATTACCTATCAGGCTCTACCTGACATCTCGTTTTTCCCAGGTACTTTCGATGGGCTGTTCTTTTTGCTGGATTACTTTCTTATTGTTGAAAAATTAGCTTTTGCATTTCGTTTGAATTAAGTTTGGTTTCGGAACGAAGCTTCTTTTTGTTCTGAATGTACATAACTTTGTTTTAGTTTCGTGTCTAACGTTCAGTACCCTTCCTAGGGGATGAATCTCGTTGCCGCTTGACGTTCTTACTATACGTATAGCTACTATTATATAAATCTACATTATATTGGTCTGAATTGGGGATCGTTTAGTCGTGGATATTTTGAAAGTTTTCGTTTTCTTTCCTTGGTAATCTGAAGTCATTTGCTAATCAGAATGATGAATTGTCCTCTAGGAAAATATTTGCCTTGACTATTTTACCTTTAACCTTAACTCAAGCATTTTCAATAAGGAAATGGCGTACAATTTATTCCACGAGATTTTCCTATTGATCGCCCGATAGTGACCTGTTTCCGGTTTCTTTTTTTTTCACCCCTTCTCTTCCGTTCTTCGTTTCACCGCCTCGAAATTTCATGGTCCTTTTCCCTCTTCTTGGCACTTTCGTTAAATTCTGCGAGAAGGGCTGAAAAAAAATTCACGGCGCTCCATTGATATCCATCTCCCATTCACAAGGTGCCACTTTTGTTTACTCTGACAAAATTGGCTGTGTGTTTCATTGACGATAATTTCATCCAGAGGACCACCGGTTACATTTTTTATACGTCCCAACATACCTCATTTATTTTGGGCAATACTCTCGAAAGGAAGACTCTCTAATTATATTTCGTACTTTTGCGTAATTCCAAAATCTGAAAGGGATACATCTGCAATTCCAAAGTAACTTGTACGATCGTAACAATTGAAAGAAAAGGCAAAAGTCTGTGTATCGTGAAGTATAGCACGCAGAAGAATCCCTGACACTGTTATCCCCCTCCCTCATTTTTACAAAATGCGGCGTAGGGGCATCTTTCCTTTTTTTTTTTTTTTTTTTAGTTGGACGTTCGATGGTGTGAGTGAACGTAGGTATTCACCGGTCAGAGGGATGATGTTGGATGGTTTGTGTTTACTGTATTTTATAAATAGGGCGGTGCGGATAAATCGATACGTGCTACTTTCATTCATGGCGGCCTCCCCCACGTTGGCACACGTTGATGTTGCTGGCTGGTATTCTCCACCAGTGCCGTGCTACGCCACCCTCGTCATCCCTCTCCTGCTTCATCCCCTTCCTGCGTCATTCGCTTATGAACCCAAGGATCCCCACCATCGCTTTTGCAAACCCCTAACAGTTCCTACCATCATGTTTCCCCAGTCCCGACCCTATTCAGAACCAGTAATAACAGCCCCTCCCAACACCTCGTCACTCCATGGATAGAATCACCATTCCCAAAGACCTGCTTCCCCTCGTTTGGTGAACCGGCACCAAGAGGATAGGGGAAGGGTGCTCTACTACGTCACGACAACCCCTTCCAACCATCCTCTATATCAACTTGCCGCCCCTGTGGGGACTATTTTTAGAAACTCCATATAACGTCTGCCATTGTAATTCATAGAGGGGGACAATAGTTGAAGTCTTTCTTTCTTTCTTCTTCCCTTAATTTCCTACAGGCTCTTCGTTCCTTCTGCACCAGGCTCCCTGATTTTCATCCTTTTCTTCGGTGACAATTGCAGGTTCATCCCGGTACCGACTGTCCCACATGATATCTTCCACCTTTTGTCATTTATTCTAGCTCGAATTCGCGAGTCGTCCCCACCCACCGCCTCCTCCCTTTTCTCTCTTGTCTTCTTGGCCTTTAACGTCGTGCAGCCTTAATCTACGGTCTATGCATATCGTATGCCTCGGATTCCAATATGCATTCTTAGGTGAGGTTAGGCTGCTTTGGTATATCTATTAGGTGGAGCAATGTATTCCAGCCAGTGTTTCCGAGCAATCGCATGCTCTCCTGTACTCTGCTACATTCTCTACATTGGACGTCATGGGAACATTATTGTACGTCGATGTCCGACATTCTGCTGCTGCCTATTTTCATCTACGTATAGATATATGCCTCTGGGTGTAATTACGAGGGATCCTCTCGCTATGCAATTACGATACTTCTCGTGAAATAATGGTGGACACGACGCTACTCCCAGAGTCACATTTGCGACATCACCGTACACGCTTGACGCGATCTTTTCACCTTTAAAGGGATGGAATATCCTTAAAGGTCCTTCGAATATCTTTCGTCAATTTTACAATCTCCGCCATTCTTGCGTAATTGCAGGCCTCGCTTCGGATTCTCAATTTCTTGGCGGTTAGATTGGACGACTTCAGGCGGTAGATTGTACACGATGCCTTTTTCGTCTTTATTCCATATTTCCACGTGGCATAAATATCGCAAGAAGATTGGCTTGGATTCGTTGTGTATATTTAACTGGTACTTAGGTGGAATCAGTGAAAGTCCTCGCAGGAATTCTTATTACGGTTATCTTCGGCTTCCTCGTATCTGCACCTTATTATTTGTACTTTTTCGCTTCGCACGCTTCTCTACGCACGTGTAGAGACTCTGGGGGGACTTTCACTGAAAACTTTCGTATTCCAAAATGAATGGCGTCGCGTGATAGACGAGTTTTACATGGACGTTTCGATCGGTGAGCAGGTGGCAATTATCAAGTGTTAAAGTGTTGCTTGACGATAGGAGAAATGTCGAACCAGTTTCAGTACAATTGTTGTTTAATGGCCAAGTTGTAAAATCTTGAAATGACGAAGCATAAATGTCTGCAGGTATTTCAAGGAAGTTGGAGACTCCGGAGGAGCGTCAAGCTTTAAGCGTCTTTCGCGTAGGAGAGCACAGGGCAATACATGGGAAGAGCACGGGACGTCCTTCGACTTGCATCACTTCGAGGTTGACTCTTATAAATTAGTTAAACTAGTGCACCGAAACTAACCCAGTTATGTGAAAGGGATATTGAATAAATTCACAGCGCAGCCGCTGTCTCTCTGGGCATTGCCGATGCCTCCTCTTACGCGGTCCATCACGACCTGTCGGCCCTGTCGTCGAATACAGTCGAGCAGAGCGCGGCTGCGGTTCGTTCAGCGAGATACGAAGATCGTTCCCGAGCATCTTCAGCATCTTGCGAATCGCTTTGCGTTCGGTTAATAATAATAATAGGAAGGCCCTTCGTCCGGAATCGGATGGGCCACTCGTGGACACTCGTGAAAGATCGCGTGGACCCGGTCGAGCTGATCTTCTGAACTCGTTTCGCTTTAGTCAGCCACTTAAATTCCCATTTTTCGGCGAATTTTTATCGGGAATTTAAATCGCGTGCACATACGACTTTGATACATGGAGAGGAATATCTTGGATCTTATCATGTTCTTGGATGTATGTCAAGTGTACCTCGACTACCTGGGCAGGAACAGAACCTTAGGAATTCTATGGGCTATCGTTACCTTTGTGCGCACTGAGGATTCTGTTGAATTTTTACGATGGTGTAGAGCTCATACTATTCCTTTTTTGCGATATCGTCAGGAACCTCTTCGCGTTAACAGAAATCAGAGACTCCAGGAGTGCAGGAGACTGCTGCGCTTACTCCAAGAACTCTTCTATTGCGGATGCCTGCCACAAAATCAGCTGAGGCTCTGAAAGCAGCACTCGAATAATTGAATTTAGCGTATGTTAATTAACCACATACCAAACGCAGCCACATGACGTCACACCCGAAGCCATGTCACTACACTCCTGGCAGTAGGGAATTTTTCGAACGTATACCTATTTTTTTATAGAGCGACGGCATCTACGAGCGTGGATGAGGGCAGAGCACCTCTGCGAAAGGGATGTCTGAGAGCGAAGGAGAGCAGGCAGCTCGGTCTGTGGCCTTGGAGCAAGCTTACGTTCACGAGGTCTACGAACAATGCGCTGAGAAGACTGCCCAGGGTAGGCATTGGCCACGAATCTACCAGTTTCTTGAAGAGCTTGAACCAGGAGCCCTGGTCTGTGATATTGGTTCGTACTGCAAAGTCTAGTCGCGTGATCGTGCTATGTCGAATCAGACAAAAATTTCTTATCGTCAAATTGTATGATTTACAGGTTGCGGCAACGGCAAGTACTTAAGCGTCAATCAGAGTATATTTAAGGTTGGCGTCGATCGATGTAAACGACTCACCGATATCGCCAGGGAGAAGGAGAACGAGGTTGGTCATTTTCCCCGGGATAAGACCTTTCAATTCATTTTCTAATCCCAAGATTATTTGCCATGGAAGTACCAATATGATTTTCTCTGGACAACTTATAGGTACTCATTTGCGACAACTTGGCTTTACCCTTTCGGGATGAAAGTTTCGATGCAGTCCTCTCCATTGCTGTTGTTCATCATTTCGCTACTACCGAGCGAAGAGTTCATGCCCTGAAGGAATTGGCTAGGGTTCTGCGTATCGGAGGCAGACTCGTCATCTCGGTCTGGGCCATGGAACAGAGGCACAGAAAGGTGCCTAGTCTCTTCCGTCACTCCTCAAGTTCGCTATTGCCAAGCCGTATTACTATTTTATTATGAGTCGACTTTTTTCAGTTTGAGTCGCAGGACGTACTCGTTCCGTGGCCCAAAGCGTACTGCTTGAATTCTTCGGTCAACGGTACTAGAACTTCCGGCGCTCCTTACTCTGAAGAAACTTTGCACAGTAATCAACCCTCGAAAAAGGATTTTCTCATTTCCAAAAGGTAACCGTCTTTATCAATACATATACTACCCCTCAGTTTTAAGCGTTTCGGTAGTCTCTCTCGCGCCAACTATCTATAGCATACCGGCGACGAGACGATATAATTACAATGAAATTATTTGTGGAATACTGTAGAATGGAATATCTTGTATTTAGAACCAGTCAGCGGAAATGTAGAAGTCGCAGTTATTGGATCGATCCGATATTCAGTCCGTCGCCATCCACAAGCAGTCTGTCCAGTCCTAACGAAACGTGTTACAGTTTCTTTCGTCGTGCTTTACAGGTGTGTATAGAGGCAAAAATATAAGTTTTGTTGCTCTCCATTCGTATCTCAAAATGTAATGTATATTTGCATGTAGAAACTTGCCGGAGGAAAGCGTGCGCCTGGAAGCCGTCCTTGGTTCCTGGAGAGTTGGCACAATGGTAGAGACAGGCCTCACTTAGAACACGAAGACAGCGGCGATGTTGACGATATACCGATCGAACTACGAAGGCTGGAGGACATCGGTATGACTAACAACAAGTTACCCGATACGTTAAGCGTAAAGTCAAAGAGCCTCGGCGACATCCTGGAGATTCAGAGATTGGACCTGGTGCGGTCCAGGTCGAGTATTCCCGGGCTGTGTTCAACGCTTACCTCCGATCTCTTTCTTGATGAGCACAGCGAGAATCATTCCTCGCAAGCGAAACCGCGGCTCGTAAAACAGAAATCCCATTTCATAGAGGATACCTGTCTGGAAATTCCTAACAACACTGCCATTCAAGAACTCCTCAAGGACCTTCCAGACTTTCAAGTAGGTACCAATGGAGTAACTCGGGTTATTCTAGGTAGGGTGTATCTCAATAATTTAATAGTAATCAAGAGTATATACTTGTCAGATCGGTCCCAGGTTTCCGGCAAGACGTGGCAATGTACATAAGCAAAGTTCCATGAATGAAGAACTCATGTCCGCCGATCGTCTACGGGAAAAGGAACGTGTGCGTCGTAATATCACGAAGCAGGCTTCGTTGAACGAGGAACTAATATACAAGAGAAAGGCATTCGAGGCATTTAAAGATTCGATATATTCAGGAACAGCCACGAAGAGATTTCAACTATTGAAAAGCGATTTAACCAATCGTATAAAACAAACTACCACCGACAAAGTCTCTGGATTGTCGATTAGGAATGGTTTCGTAAAAATATTACAAGGCTGGAAGTCGACAGAGAGTGAGTTTCCACCTCAGCCCGTGAGCGTAGTAAACATACCGAAGAAGGAATCCGATCCGATTGAGAGGAGATTGAGCCGAGAAGATGGCTCCGATTCATCGAAAGACAGCAGCTTGCAAAGTGACACGAGCGTCGACTCTGAGGACAGTTTCGCTTCAGTGATTTATGTGCCGAAGCCTGAGCAGGTCGAGAGTTCCACCAGACAGCTGGCAACAACTTCAGCACCACCATCACCTAGGATTAAACATCCTCCTGACTTGACATCATCTAGATTAAAAATGATTCCCATGTCGCCATTGTTGAAGCAATTTCCTGCTGGTAGCAAATCTTTGCCTCCTCCAAGTCCTCCAGGACTCTCTCCGAGGACTCTAGGTCCCGCACCAAGAGCATTCTTTGGTGGCTTTAGTAACGGACCATTTAAGAGTTTGACCAGCACCGAGAAAAAGTCTACAGATCTGAAGAAGAAGGAGGAGGAGTCCAAGAAAAGTCCCGAAGTAGAGATTAAGAAAGAGGAGGTGAAACCACCAGCCCCTGTGAAAGTGGACAAGCCTCTTCAAGACGAAGACGAGAGTCGCAAGGTTCGACTCAATCAGATCAAGGAATTATTGAAACAAAAACCGGGATTTGCTACAAGATGTACGAAAACGGCATTTCCCTTGGTCAGGAGAGCTTCTACCGCTACTACTGGAAGATTGGAAACAGTTACAAGACCTTTACCTAGATTATTATCATTGGAATTATTCAATCCAGAGACCGACGACTTGGACAGCGATTCTTCCGGGGTCTCCTCGCCAGAGTCCGTTGGTTCCGTCATTAGCGTCATTTCCGACGAAAGATTTACAGTTAAGGTAAAAGGTAAGCTAGAGCAGTCAGATCGTAAAATGATTAATACAATTTATTCATGTACTTAGGATCTTTAATTTTAATATTTACGATTCCTTTTTTCAGCAACAGTTGAAAATTCGACGGTGGAGAGGGTGACAGAATCGAAAGACAAGACCTCGGTTGAGAAAATCGAAACTGAGGAGGATAGAGCCTATGATTTATTATCAAACACTGGTCTAACGAATATACCGACGGAGACGTCTTCGCAGTCAATTCGTTTACTGGAGGCTGCTGCGCATGTGGCCAATTCTCTCGAGGACGCCGTGGAAACTGCTATTAAGTTAAATATGCAAGTTGAACCAACAACGCAGATGTCCAAGGAACGTCGGGACTCTTGGAAGACATCCTGCGATGATCTCCAGGAGCTGTTAGATACGAAGGACGTGGGAAAATCCTGGAATGAGGAGTGCAGAAAGCATTTAATAGATTTCACTGAGAAACTTAGTGAGAATCTGATCAATGATATTGATCGGTACTGTCAATCGAGCAAGCTGGACTTGGCCGACACGAAGAATCCCGAAGTGGATGCGCAGGGCGTAGCATTGAGAACTAAGGTAAAAGCAAGTAAGACGAGAAAATATAGCGAATTGGCAGACACAATTGCCTGGCTTAAGAGCTCAGGCATTGAGGATAAAGAGGCTAAGGATCTTCTTGGACAGAGTCAAGAGGACATACTCGACTTCGTCCTTGTGTCCGATAGTGGGGAATTCGTCCAGGAACAGTCGCGCAAGGATCGACCTTTGCTTGGCTTCTGTAATTCCGTCGAATCTAGCGACGTGGGCGACTCCGCTGAGAATACAACGAGTATCAGCGAGGAATCTGGTTCCATACTGGTAAATCCTTTCACATTTTCAATACAGTAGGATTGAGGAATCGTTTTGAGCGATCGTCGAACGATTCTTAACGTTCGAATAAAATTCTATTCAACAGATGACCAAACTCGGAAGTACCGGTTCCCTCCAGCAGCCTAGTCAACCTCCGGAAGAGAATCCACCACGTACAGCAAATTTCAATGAATGTAGTCTGAGTGCTTCTTCGAGTCAAGAATCGTTACCTTCGGATCAGCACGGCGGTGGAGCCATTACCTATCATCAGTACTACCACGTGTTTCGAGAAGGCGAACTGGATCAGCTAATCGAGAAATACGTGGAAAACTTGCACGTCATATCATCGTATTACGACCATGCAAGCTGGTGCATTGTCGCCGAGAAGGTCCAAGTGTGGACTATTTGACTGCTGGATATGACTTATTATAGAGAATTCCTCATCGACACGTCCGGTCCCTTCTGCTCTTTCTTGGTGCACGATGAGTGAGCCCATCGTGACACTTTTCATAAAAAATGTATCCAAATTATTTGCAAGTCCATGCTAGGCCCTGTGTACCATCAGTAGGAGATATACAGTGGATTTTCTTGATTCGGGGATGCCTAAATTGAAGCTTTGCCTAATTTAAAGAGAAAGAAAGTATTCGATATACGTATGTTTATTTTCTTAAACATTTCATCCAGCCGCAACGAAGGAGCACTGAATCCAGAAAACTTGTCGATGAGGTCTAACTGACAATGAGCCATAGCGAAGTTCCTAACAAGGGTGATCCTTGATCGATTCGATGATTCCCTTCGACATGGACCTTCCGCTTGGCTCTTATTTAATTATATAGCGTACGCAGCTCCAGGCTTGTACATATTGTATGATATACTACGGGTTATCCGGGTAAGCGCACAGAGTACCGGGGTACTCGGGTTTGTATCACACACAACACCGATAGCCTAGGAATTTGTATTTGACAATGCCGGATTTTAGCTTGACCAATCCTAACATTTAATCATTTCACGATTAGCCGATTAGTTTGTATATTCATCGATCGTCCATTTACTTTGTGTATACACTTACACACATAAAGAATTACCGTATAAACGAGGGAGAGTCCTTCGGCCCGATTTTGGTTCAACCAAATCTCTACATTTATATCATTTTATTTTACTTTCACGATATCGAAATATTTATTTACACTGTAGAATCGATCCTTGACCAAAGAGAGTTAGGATGAGCGAAAGAAAGTGGGTACGTAGAATATACTAGGTAGCTATTTTATCGTGATATTTTTTTTGCGTTCATTTATAGTAAGAGAGTATTATAGGAATTTATGACCAAAAAGTGCTATAGACTCGCTTTTCATATCAGTCTCTTCGCGTCTCAATATTTCTTCATCTGTTTCCTCTTTTATACATTTACTATTATCATTAATTTATTCATTTGCCTCGTTATCGCATTTGCACGAGTCATGCTCGAATACTTATGATGATATAAAATAACGCAAACTACCTTGTAAATATAAATAGCGAGCGATTCCCATTTAAAGACTTCAAGCGAGATTTTCGAGATTATTCGATAATTAGTGTTGTTTTACGTAACGTCTATCTTTGTGATTGTATATTAAAGAAAAATGGGAGTGATGAAAATCGCCTCTGGGAATTTATGACGGTACCGGAAGTTGTCGAGACCAATGTGATCGAGACGAAATATAGAAACCGAAAGGAAGCAAATGGAAAATATAAAAAAAAAAGATGAGAAGCATACGAGTACCAATAAAAAAAGGAAATTAAAATACCAAAAAAAAGTCTTTATATTCGAGCCGAGGATTTAAATACTTCAATATTTGACAAAGGTCAATGTTGTACAACTTTCTACTAATTACCACAGTACTAATTACCCACTAATAATAATTAACCATTACCGCAAATCGAATTCAGGAAAAGAAAGGTCAGTACTTGGGGAGCGACATTGACGGAATCGTTAGAAGGATTGTAATATTACAAACAATTTCGTCAGCATGCTAAGCGGAAGCAGTGAATAAAACATTGAAAAATCGTTCAAGTCCAAATATCGACTCGCCTTAGATTCCAAATTCATTAAAAAGAACAGTTACCGATACTCATATATATATAGCACATTTGTATATAGATGATTACACGCGACAACTCGCCGGAAGGATCGTAAACAATTGTTTGCTTATTTATTGTCTATTGATATTAATAGGCAATGAGGACTCAGAGAGGCAGTCAACGAATTGTCAGGGTATACACTTATTTATTTATAGTAGAAATGATCATCTTACAAATACGTTCCTCTTTGCGATAGGTAATAATTCTTTCGTAACTTGGCGTTGTTCTCAAGTAATTAAGTTTTAATAAGTTCTATTTTAAGGCTGCGCGATCTTGTTACGCTCATTTCAGCATGCGTCTGGTTGTTCAAAACTGTTTAAAGATATTGACAATATGTATACATAAACGAGGGTTTGTGAGAGAGAGATGAAACCAAAAAAAGAAAAAGAAAATCCCACGGAATAAATTTTTGTATAAAGTTCTCTCATATTTCTAGGGTATTTAGCGATTAAGAGAATGACATGCGACAACAACGGGTACAATAAGAGAAAGAGTAAAGTCGAAAGCAACAAAATCATGGCAAAGAACAACAACAAAAAGTACCAAAAAATCAATGCACGGTTTAAACCTAAGATCTCAATAGAACTCACTGTCTTAGGCATAATGAAGTCGAAATTTATAAATAAATAATATAATGAACGATGATTTTTACGCTGTTTATTATACACGATCAAGGCACTTGAATTTCATTATTGTT
The DNA here is from genome assembly GCA_030142655.1 of Trachelus tabidus. Classification (NCBI taxonomy): domain Eukaryota; kingdom Metazoa; phylum Arthropoda; class Insecta; order Hymenoptera; family Cephidae; genus Trachelus; species Trachelus tabidus. The sequence continues at coordinate 1,005,292 of JARQTI010000890.1, forward strand.
GACTGTGTAATTGGAGAAACCAAATAGGTGTGCGTATTTTTTATTAGGAATTTGTTTTATAAAGACATCAGGTAAGTATAAAAATAGGGGAAACTTATTTAATTATTAAAAAAGCTTTATAAGACGAATCTGTGGTTACAAATTAACGACAATAAGATTGATTCATTTATAAAGAGAAGTTATATATACTATCACGCGACAAAAGTGCACATGATTAATTACTTGTTGAATGTACAATAATTAATGGGTTTCTCTTGGAAAAACATTTATGTATGCTGAGCATGTATATATATTTAAATAACATATACCTATATACCTTTTCTCTCTGTGAACCACGTAAAAAGCAAGATTTTATCGCTATGAGTTTTTATCACGTTTATTATTAATATTATTATTTGTATTATTACAAATGAGCCTGACTACTGACTTGAATTACAAAAAGTATTGACTATTAACTGCTGAACCTAAATACAAGTTTTTTTAGAAACATTGTTAGGCACAACTTTCTTTGTGCTTAACAGTGGCTCATATTCAAATTTTATAATAGTTAATCAAAATAGAAGTAACCTGTTGTATAAGACTGATGGAATGGATTGCTTCTTCTTTCTTGGATTACTCCTTAGAAAATTTTAGAAACTATGTCTAGTATGTTTTAATAAAACTTTACTGAACACTGAGTAATTCTAGCCAGTTCCCAACCCCCTTAAATGAAGCACGAGGTTCGTACTAACTAATTATCTATACAAGTACTTTCATAAAAACTGTATTTACTCTCGACGGAGATTTTCCAACCTAGCTTGTAGATCAGCATCTGCGTCTGCAAGATTGTTAGAATCTTCTGACGTACCTGCTGCAGTTGCAACAGGCTGTTTTGCACCTGCCACACTCAGTGAGCCAGAAGCCTGTGGTAATCCTGACAACTGATCCGATAGCTGCAGACCCAGCTCGTCCAAGACTTGTGAGACAACAGCATCACTGGTATATAATAATTTAATTGATTAATAACCGTTGAATGAACTTCATTAGTTACATTGTACCGGATAAAGTTTAGATTTTGTATCTTTACCTTTCATCTTCGTCTCCTTCATCTTCCATTGCGTCATCTATTGCATCATTCATTATTTCTTCTTTCATATCCATAATCTCAGACTGTTTCTCAAATTCTTGGAGAATCTTCTGTATCTGAGGAAGATTTAGCTGCCTGTGGATAGAATAGTGTGATTATTAGTGAACTACTTGAGATAGTTAAAAGAATTTTATGTCTGCAATAAAAAAGGACATACTTGTTCATAGTTTGCATGGCTTTTGTTACACCTTTCATGGCTTGTGCCATGGTATTTTGTGAACGTAGTGTTTGTATCTTTAGCGAGACACCTTGTATGTTAGCTTTCATGAGCATAAATTTCTTTGCATAGCGGCGAGTCCTCACAAGGTCTTTGGCCATTATTTTTACTGCATCCTGCACAAAACATATATAGCACATGTAATATTCTAAAATATTACAATCACTGACTCATACCATTTGACCATCTTTGGCGAGTTTCTTTATGTCTGCAATAATCTTTTTTTCCTGCTGTTCCATACGCATCTTTTCCCGATCTAGATCGCGCATAGCTTTATTAAGTGCACGCTGATTTTTACGTAGCATCTCCTCAGGAGTTATTCGTTTCCCAAATAACCATTCCATGTTTATCTAAACGGATACAATAAAAATATCGATAAAGGACTTGCAACCAGAGATAGTACAGAAGGGTAATGTTAAATATAAAATAGTAATTTCAAATTTAAATGTTACAGTCTATTATTAGAAAGACATTGTAACATTTATCATAAGATCACGTAGAAATTATAATTAAAATTTCGACAAAAGATAAGAAAAGTGTGAATGAGTCACCACCATCATTTATGAGATGAACTCTAAATTCTTAATTCGTGCTTGCAACTTAGTTTAATGAGCAAACAATGGGAATATTTTAATTTGATCTATCTCCCTTTTTATTTCGTCAAATGCTGTTATTACAACTTATGAACTTACACCTATCTGGAGATGTGACAGAACCAAAAACACTTCTCATACGTCAAAAGCAAAGTGAATAACAATCTTTCTTCCTCCCTTCCTTTCCTTATGGCTGACTCCTCCAATGAGGAGATGTGCCAGTACAATTTTCTCAGCTGATGCGAGTTCCGTCCATTGATGTAAGAATACCGCATGATATGCTTCCTCATAGAAAGCATTGCTTCCATATTCTATATCGGCAGAGCTGCATCGATGAAGTATAAATCACAGTAGAAATTCTGGATGAGTCCAATCACTTACTTGCCGAACTTTAGATAGTGACCCGATTCTTGAGAGATAGGTTGGATAACCCGCGACAATACAAAAGAAGATATCAGCTGTACAGAAAAAATGTTCATAGGCAGTCACTTAAAACTACCCTATAATAAAATTTGTGAATAGCAATAGTCCGGTTGCAAAATTTGTTGAAGCGCAGACTTGCAGTGCAGAACTTGGTGAGTGTAGGGCGGGGAGCACTGACGGAGTATTCTGGCTCGGAGCGCTTATTCCTCCACAAGCCGGTATCCTATACCGATCTCTTGGACAACCTCGTCTGATCCATATCTATCTTAGATTCTTTCTATATTCATTTCTCTACAGTTCCTCATTTCTTTCTCTCTTTTTCGTTATTTCCATACGACTATTTCTTTCCTACTTTCATTCTACTTAATTTACTCTACACATTCTCATATCCTTATTTTATCTTGATTTCCTTTTCTTTATTTCTTTACTTCTTGACTTTTTTATTTGTTGATCTCTCTCACTCCATTGTACTCATCCAATAGTTCCTATTTCTTTGGTCGGGTCGAACATACTTATCAGTTAGTATATTAGTCAAATAAAGGTTGATTATCTTAAACGTAGGTGTAGGTACTAAAGCTGATGAAATCACGAACTCTATTTTGTTTATGCTTGCTGTCGATTATACTGCCACCAGATGCCTCGATTACAACGGGATACGAATTAATCGACGGAGGCGATGATCACAAAATCCTACTTCCGGTCTCGCCGCTACGATTTATCGCTATGCTTTTGGTATCGCCTAAAGCCGTAGCGTTAAGCATCTTCCTACTCATCTCTGCACTTAACTGGCTCGTGGGCCCATACCGCCCATACCTGTATTTCGATGGTGCTGTCCCATGTACAGAAGACGGTACATTATTATACCGGGGGACCCGGGCATCGTTTGACATTTTCAGAACGAAGATGATTGGTCAACCCCCACCAATCTATTTTTTCCGATTCCGTCGTTCCTGTTCTGTCTTCTATAGTTACATGGGATAGCGCTGGATAGCACTCTTATAATGGCTTCCTGCAGAATGGCAATGTGCTTTTGCGGAACCTACGTTGGCCAGCACTGTAATGTCAGGTGAAGATACTCGCAGGTTGCACGACGTATGTCCTTACTTTTGCTGTTCATGGTGGACGTGATTATGGGTATGTAACGACTGCTATGAGTATTCTCCAGTATGAATCTCAGGGGTACAGCACCGGCTGTTGCAACTATCTTTGCACTGTTTTGTGTTAGATTCATTAGACTCGTTAGTACTCCTTCGCTAAAGCTTGCGAATTTATTTTGGAATTATTGGCTCAGTAATGCGAGGGTGATGCAGGCTTCTTGTACGACCTGAGTTCCATGCATGCTTGTTCGAACAGTCTTTATGTACTTTTGAGACTGTCTGCAAAGTTGTAGTACTTCGTACCACCAGCCATAATAATACTATGTAGTTTCTTCGTACTATCTGTTCTTTGCTTCCTTTAGGTCCTTCGTAGAGAACAGCTTTACCGGTGGTGTCATACTGCTCTTTTCCATAATTTTCAATAAAACCATAGCAGCAAAGTATGAAGTTTTGAAAGAAGTGGTTAAAGATAAAATAAATAATGTACCGTTACACTTAGGTGACTCTGATTGCTAATGTCTGTCCAAATATCAGAAGTTAAACAGTAAGTAGTATTTTTCAAATTATCTATAACCATTTCTTTCAAAACTTTACATTTTGCTGCTATGGTTTTATTGAAAACTATGGAAAAGGGGAGTATGACACCATCGGTAAAGCTATTCTCTACGAAGGACCTAAAGGAAGCAGAGAACAGATAGTACGAAGAAACTACGTGGTATTATCATGGCTGGTGGTACAAACTACTATAACTTTGCAGACAGTTTCAAAAGTAGAGAAAGACTGTTCGATCAAGCATGCATGGATCTCAGGTTGTACAAAAAGCCTGCATCACCCTCGTATTTCTGAGCCAATAATTCAAAAATAAATTCGCAAGCTCTAGCGAACGAGTACTAAAGAGTCTAAATGAATCTAACACAAAACAGTGCAAAGATAGTTGCAACAGCCGGTGCTGTCCCCCTGAGATTCATACTGCAGAACACTCATAGCATTCGCTACATACCGATAGTCACGTCCACCATGAACAGCAAAAGTAAGGACATACACTTCGTGTAACCTGCGAGTATCTTCACCTGACATTACAGTGCTGGCCAACGCAGGTTCCGCAAAAGCACGTTGCCATTCTGCAGGACGCCATTATAAGATTGCTATCCCATGTAACTTATAACGGGATGCCCCGCCTCCAGTCGGCTCGTCCCCGCTATAATTCATTTGTCCACAGAGCTGCCAGGAAGCGCTAGAGGGCTAGGAATTTCCGAAAAACTAGGAGTCCTGCTGATCGGGAATCGAACCCGTTACCTTCCGATTATCAAGCTCGACACTTACCACTTTGCTATCGTACTCATTGTTCGACCTGATAAGTTCTATTTATTTATTTTTCGGTAATTCCTAGGCGGACCCCCCCCCCCCCCTTCAGCTCTGTAACGCCACGTTACAAACTATAGAAGACAGAACAGGAGCGACGAAATCGGGAAATAGTTTAGTGGGGATTGACCAACCATCTTCGTTCCGAAAATGTCAAACGATGGCTGGGTCCCCCGGTAAAATAATATACCGTCTTCTGTACATGGGACAGCACCATCGAAATACAGGTTTGGCCCCACGAACCAGCTAAGTACAGAGATGACTAGGAAGATGCTTCACGCTACGGCTTTAGGTGATACCAAAAACATGGTGATAAATCATAGCGGCGAGACCGGAAGTAGGACTTTTTGATCTTCGCCTTCGTCGATGATGCGTGTCCCGTCGTAATCGACTTGAACGTGATCACGAACGTATAGCTTGGGAGACAGAGATTCTCCGCTACTCATAGCTGGTTCTCAAAGCAGCCCTTAGAACGAGACCGGTAACTATGGAACTTCTCAAGAACTATTGGAAAAGCCTATTGTTGAAACATTTTAAAGACATTTTTAAGAAAGCGCGATGCTAACTTCACACCCGTATAGCACCTCAATTTTTGAAAAATGTCATCACTTGAGGGCACTTGGCCCTCTATGAGGATATAAAGCCAAAAAGGAATAAGAAGAAAAAAATTAGTTGCACAGAAATATTGAAAATTCGAAACATCGAATAAAGCTTTCTGAACATTACTAAATATTGTTGGATCTTGATTTACTTTTAAAAAAATTCAATTTCAAAAATTCATTCAAAATATAAAATTGAGGCCAACTAAAAATCTCGCAGAATATACGGAGTAGATAAAAATTGAATTTCAATTGTAAAATTTCGAAAATAAATTTCACTTCAATTGAAATATTAATAAATCAAATATTTGGAATATTACAATATTTCAATAAATCAATAAAATTAGATATTAACACTTGGAAATCAGAAATCTTGGCTAGGAATGTAGAGAAGTATTGGAATTTGTCTAAAATTGTCTGCGCGCAATGTCGATGCGCAGGATTCGGCGAGTGGGAGCGGCCG
>JARQTI010000896.1:0-42430 GCA_030142655.1 Trachelus tabidus
CGCGTTCTTCTTCACGTTTAGCTCGGCTACGACGGGTTTCGCATTGTCGACGGAGGCGATGATCATAAAGTTCTACTTGCAGTCTCGTCGCTACGATTTAGCGCCATGATTTTGGTGTCGCCTAAAACCGTAGCGTTGTGCATCTCCCGACTCATCTCCAGTAATATGCACATCCAACTCGTGAGCAATTCGTTGACATCATCTGGCGCTGCAATCGCAAAGTCAGAAGTTTAAATGCAAAATTTTCCTTTTACCTTGACCCTATTTCAATAAGTTTTAAATCTCGATTTAATTTTTGTCCCACGTACTAAGTAAATGAATGGCAGTCGAAATTCTGGAATGCTGAGTTCACAAATGACAATCACCATTATTACACCAAATTAAACGTTAAATAAGAACCAACTTTCCCAGTAGCAAAGTCTAAAAAGCCAACAACGAAGAACTTATTAGTCAAATTTCTAAGCCGTCCAAAATCTGCATACCTTGTGAACGTGGCCGATAACATCTATGCCACCTAGCTGAATTTTCCGAAACCAGCACAGCCTCTCAGCAGCATCATCTGTTGGAATAATTCGATAACTTATCCACAAGAAAACCACCAAAGCTTACGTAGCCCCGCACTTACCTGTAGATATAGGATTAAACCAGTAAACAATAAGGAAGGAAAGAGCCTGTAAGTCGTCAAACAAATTTGACTCCTGATCAAATACTTTACCAAGTTATGTCCTGATACTTCTACCATAAAATTCTCGTACGCAGTAGAGCACGCGTAGACGTGTTACCTATTATGTGGAGTAACTGCCGCTTCTACAATAAACACTGAAACTTGGGTCGTAAAAGATTACGACTAGAAAAGAAAAAAAAATAGTAGGAAAAACTACTTCAGAAACGCTTAACGTCCATACCAAACGTCGCTTGAAAGCAGAATGAACGGCAGACTCCTCAGGGTCCAGAAGCCGTGCCTCTCACTTCTTCTCAGCGTCGATTTCAATCGTGATGAGAAATTGTATGAAAGTACTAAGTGGTTTGAATACTCGTGATATATTTAATTACAATATTAATTAAACAATATTCTATCTCTATTGATTATAATTCTCTTTATCCTCTTAGCACACCCATGGTCTGACAGTTCCCCTTGCTGCCGCAGACTAAAATAATAAAGTAAATGAAAAACACAAAGGCGGTTGGGAAAGTAGACTGAAATTCTTATCTATTATATATCCTCCTTATGTCTTTATTTAATACCTTAGACTAGTACAACGTAGAAACAGTATATAATAGATGCACTTAGTATATTGAATGCAAAGGAAGGAACGGAGGTCCCGAAGGAATGCGGTTCCTGATAAGTACGAAGTGATACTTAAAAATAAGGCCTACCGTTGTCCGCAAAGCTTTAATGAGTCCCTCTATACAATGGTATGCGCCTTTTCTATCTAGTATCATCCTTTTTATTTATTTTCTCTCTTATTCTCATCCTCGTCCCATCTCAGTGTTTCAGGTCAACGTTTTCCCTTGGACGCAGAGAAGATGAAGATCGTACAACTTCGGATAGACAAATCGTAAGACAATTAATATTAGGATTTTCTTGGTTCACTCAAACTCTTTATTAAACGACAGAACACTGAACGGGACTTTGCTTTCTTTGGCTGCTGTGCTGACTGACTGATCGACTGGCTGACTGACTCACTACTTGGTCCTATTACGTAGTCCCAGTTAATGAGCCTAATTTATTAACGTAGCAGGTTGCAAGACACATCGCTACGCCCGTCTCCCCTTGCTATTCATGTACTGCTTCATCCATAGATGTAGAAGTAGTAGTTGTGTATAGTACACGGTACTACAAGAGGCTATCCGCAAACGTGGTCCCCGTTCGACTATTAGTGCAGGTAGACCCTTGTCTTACTCATTAAGTACGGGCATTAAATAGAGAGAGTGAGTGTGTGTGTGTGAGAGAGAGAGGGAGAGAGAGAAAATAAAATTAATGGCTCAAATGAATTAAGAGGGTTAAAAGAGGGTCCAGTGTCTCTCTCAGTAGGGTCTAAAGCAAATATGCCTTTTCTCCTCTATGTATCATTTATTTAGTGATGATGAATTCCTTAGTCTTGAGTACATAAGTACTTTTCTCTCTTACTCTCCCTTTCATACTCTGTCATTGTCTGGTGCTCTCATTTAGACGACGTAGCTCCTCCCCCTCTGCTTCCCTTCTTGTATGATTATTTAATAATACCGTTGATTGCTTGAGCCGTAAGATTAGAACTGATGAAACTGATCGACCAGCGGCAGGGATTGTATAATCATTAAAATGATATGTTGAAAGGATATGTATGACGTTGATACGATTATCGTAATTTGTCTGCGTAACGATCGACAGTGATATATATGTGAGCAGCTTCTTAAATAATTCAAAGAGAAAAAAAAGACGCTATTAAAAATTCATTAAGACTGACACTGGGGTGCTCTTCCATTAGCGACTAGTAATTATGTATAATTAAAATCCCTGAATACCCAAGCATCGTTATTTAAGAAAGCTCAGGGAATCCTTCCCGATCAGTTTCCCATTTATAATATTCTGCATAAAATATGCGCCTCTTGTACCTTTGTCCAATGACAATCTTGATGGATGATTCTTATTTGAGGAACAGATGGCACTGCAGTCGCGATCCTCTTCGGCAGGGCCCTTATGCATGACTTCTTGCCGACGGATAAGGAAGAAAGAAAGAGAGGGAGAGAGAGGGAATAAAAAATGAGAGAATAAGGGAGGAGAGTGAGAAAGAGAGGTTAGGTATGGCGGTGCGGTCGGGGGAGAGAGGGGACCTCCAGTTAGTTTGGCACAAATCATTCCGGTTACAAGTACAGCATACTCTGGTGCACCCTAGGGAAATCGGCATGCGTTCACCGGGGCCAGAGCGCCGGCAGCAGTAGAAGAATCAGGCTGATACTGTAGCTGGAGTTGTTCCCGGAGTTGTCGTTGCCTCTGCTGGCGCCAGAGCCCCTGGCAGCCTCGGCGAGACCTATACTCCAAGTGAAAGCAATGAGGGGAATGAAGGGGAGAGAGAGAGAGATAAAAAGCAGGAAATGGAAAAAGAGAAAAATGAAGAAAGATTAATGCCAGCTCCATCGCCATTGGTAACGGCTAATCTAACGTTAATGGATACTCGCGAGATTGGAGGACGATGCTTACCGCCAATTATGGAAATGTGATCCTTCCCGTGGGACCCCCTGTTCTCGCTGTATACTCTGATCTCTATAGCATGAGAGCGATATATATATATATGTACGTATAACAGAATACTTGGCAAATCATTAGAAACTCCCAGGAAGTTTCCCTCTGTCGTAATAGTTATCAAGCTTCTGATATATACGTATCCGCTGAGGAGCACACTTACCGTAGAGTCTCAGCGTCCCTTCAGCCCTGCCTAGACTGTTGGTCGAGACGCAATTGTAACTACCCACGTCATCGCGCGTAAAGCCCTTAATTAGAAGCCACATTAAAACCGTATAGCCCGAGCGTTCTTCACGGATGCTGTATTTCGCTCTGCACAATGCAAAGTATTCAGGCATATGATAAATTACGTATAGAGAAACTTTTTCATTAGACTGTAACCACTTGTTGGGAGTACAATATTTACCCATCTAGCAACATCTCGTCCCTGTTCTTCAACCAGTAATTAATAGTCTTGGGATAGGCTTCGACGTAGCACTCTAGTTGTACATCGGTACCGAGGGGCGCTCCCAAAAGCTGATTCGGTGCCTTGACCACGGGCGCGACTGCGTGAAAATGAGAAGAGGGTCACAGGGTGTAGTGTATAGGTTGGTATAAAAAGAGCTGTAATCCTGGAGAACAATGGGTATTCGTCAGGAACACACATGATACTCACATTCTACTGTTAGGGTAACCCTTTTACTAACAGCCGGCGGTACGTCGTTGTTGGCGATGCATAAATATGTACCCATTTGTTTCCGTTCTACACGGTAAAATTGAAGAACGGATCCGTTGTACATGTCGTACTTTACAAAACCGTTTCCACCTGTAGAAAACATCCTGAGCGTGAGATTCTTTGGAGTTTCAACGAGAATCTAAACGAGGATACAAAATATAGAGTAGACGTAGTCAGGATGCCGTTAGGGTACCTTGGGTGAGAGGAAGAAGAAGAAGAAGAGGAAGTGGAAGTCCTGGTTGAAGGTGGGACAAGGATGTAGCAAGTATAAGAAGACAGTGAGGAAACTTCTTGGAGCACGCAGTTCGATTCAAGAGCAGCGCTTTGGGTGCGGAGGAGCAACGAGCTGGCGGGAACGAAGAACTTTGTAAACTGGAAAGTTCCTGGCCCCCCCATATGTGCCTGTACCTACGTACATAGTATAGATACGTAGATACGATACGTAGCGATAGGTAGATAGGTACACGAGGTCGGCACGAGCCAATAAGGAGGATTCCCAGGAGTTCCTGAAGAGCAAGAAGTTGTTCCAACAGCTGGCCACTATATACCATACTGTTCCTGAGGAGTACTCTAGGTGGAGTAGATTATATAGATACAGGATGGTAGTTTTAGGTTAGGTTCTATGGGCTGGCACATTCGTCTCCCTTGGTGTTTACGTCGAGTTTGTAAATCCCTGTAACACCATTCTATTCCAATGGGGGAGGTGCAAGGAAGTTTCAAAGTTTAGGATGATAGAGAGTAAGAGAGAAATAGCAAAAGAGAGAGAGAGGGTGAGAGAGAGAGAAACTAACAGCAAGACAGTCTTGTTTCCTAGAAACAACTGGATAGTCCATTACTGAAACTGTTCGAATACTCCACATAGATTTCCAACTTCCCAATGACGTTTCGTCTTAAGAAGATACTTAAGTTTGTTTGTTACTGACCAAGAGGTGAGGGTGATGTCTGTCTAATGGAAATGGGTTCGCCATCCTCGCGTTTCCATGAGACTCTGGGGATAGGTCTCCCCGTAACCTTACAGCTAAGAGTTGCATTTCCTCCTTCGGAGACTGCCAAATCTGCACTGGTGTCACTACCTTCCACGATGTCAGGTGGGACTGTGAATAGAGGTAATTCTATTAGCATTTTTCTGACCAACATTGATAACAATAAACATTGTCTCATATTGTTACCTAAAATTTCAACGCAGCCAAGCTGCGAAATCATAGGACTTGTATTTATCTGACACATATAACAACCACCGTCACTATCCTCCAACTTCTTTATGTGCAACTTCCAGGTTTCCACCATGCCATCAGAGGATTGGCTAGTACCATTCATCCCAGTGCCTGATGATGTTCCAGCACTACGACCAACCTCATAAGATACAGTGATCCTGAAGTTTTGAGTGACTGTTCTGACGTTAACTGATATGATGGTATTGTCTGAGGCGCGCAACCAGCCAATCTGAAAATTCAATTGGGATTTTCCAGTTAATGATATAACATACATTAATTCCATCTATATCCATAATAATTATTGCACCAGCATCAGTTATAGTTAACCAGTAAAGTAAGGTATCTGGCTTAACGACGCAGCAAGTTCACAGCTTAATTATATCGGCTCACAGGAGACCGCCGTCCCTGGCTACAAGAACTAAAGCAAACTCTACAGGATGATCCGATAGTACGGGAGGTGGTTTCGTGGACAAAAAGAATTAATGAGACACGCTGACGCATCTTTATCAACGCCTGCTGAACGAACAAGAGAGAAAGGAAGGAAGGAAGAAATTGGAGTATAAACTAGGGAGGAATGCTATAGGATAGATAGGAAGAACCAAGAGAGCAAGTATGGCTGGCCTGGCTGAAGATGGATGTATAGACAGGATAATGGCCAGGGTACTTAGTTTTTATGCAAACTCTGCGATAATGCTGTTTCGTATGATAAATGGATCGCGTAATTACAGGACCTCCAGGCACCCGAATGGATCCCCTTGGACCAGGGTGGGCTTCCCATCCAGGCCTCCTTAGATTCCTTTCGATTTACCTTATCCTGGCCACCTTATACTACCTTCAAGAACATTCTGGAACTTTCCACTTTTCGTATAGACGGCATTAACGCTCGTCGAGCCCTCTTGGGATTTTCATGGGCTGGATTAGTTAGGCCGAAACGGAAAGGAGATTTTGTTAAAATAAAAAGGTTCCTATATTCTTTACTTTTTTATGTCTGCTATTAGTTTGTTTTTCTTTCTTTCGTATTTTTTCTTCGACGTCACGATGTTATCAATAACTATGTCTTGCTCTGTTGACATGTCATAATTTGAGCAATCGTTTGGTCCCACTGGAGTTTAATCTTCCTTGTTTCGGGGATGATATATCCAAAATATTTATTATGTTAATAGCTATGAAAATGCACTCACCTTGTACTTGCCGACATTGCGAACGCTGCAGGAAAAAACCACCTCGCGTCCAATCGGCGCTGTTTGATTGCCGATGGGCGCCTCAAACACGGGACCACCGACGCTCGGCGTCGCTTCTGGAAAAAAAAATTAAATTCCGAGTTACAAATTAGGTCCATATTATTAGCTATGTTTATTTTGTACTTTATTTCTGACAAGTGATGTTTATTTGATGAATGCTTTCATGACCAATCAAAAATTGATTACGCGTCGTGACGGATCAGGATGATAACTATAAGCAGACTGTACGAGGTCAATCGACGATGCCGGAAATTGTGCAAGAGAGAGAATATATACACGTATAAACGGACCAGGTTATACCAAGGTGACGACCTAATTTTACCTTGGACGTCCAACTGGCATTCCCGTTGGCGTAGCTCGCTTTAGATTTTATTTCTTTGCTTCAAACAACTAGGTAGGTACCATTTAATTTATCGAGAAATTTTAACGCTTTTCAATCCTATAACCGTCTCTGCCCTCGTTATTCTCTTTGGTATTCGGAAGCGACTGGTTTTGAGAATGTTTGCCTACGGCGGAAATGTCTCACAGACTTCATTATCGTATCGATATTATCGAGGCGATCAGTCAATAAGTGATTCCCAAGAGTAGAGGCTGAATCGAAGAACACAAGAAGAAGGAAGAGGACATGGACGTGGAAAAGGAGGACGTCTAAGGATGTAACAGACGTCAAAGTACTTCTTATTCCCAAAGGGAATCGACAAGGAGAAAGCAGCTTTCGAGACAATGCGAAATGGCTACTGTCTCAGTTGATAAAATCCCCGTAAGACGTACATCACCAGATACCGTAGGGAAGCACGACGTCCTGGTAAAGAAAATTTTTGTATCAACCCCAAGGAAAAGTCATTGGAAAAGTTCAGGTCAAATCCTCTTGCTTTAAGGCTTGTCCAATTGCAATGTGAATCAAGCATTCCAGTCGACGTCAGGAGATCTGGACCCGGTCCAGTGGAGAAATATAATTCCTTAGAGGTCACCAAGGTAGACTAGGGTAAAGCTAAACGACTAACTAAAACATGACTGGTAAGAAGAGCACCAAGAAAATGTCCATCTCTAAGAAAGGTACTACCACATCGCCAGGTGTACCCAGTAAAGAAATAAGATGAGAAGAGGAATTCAACCTACGAAGATGCTTTTAGAATGTCTTGTATCCATAGTGGGTCATCCTTACGTCAGATCGTAGGAATATTTTTCTCATAAATCCCACTTGAGTTTTCTATATATAGAAACGTAGATCCTTGCAAGTTTCTCTCGTGACAGGCTATTGATCTTGCAAGTAGCCATAGTCCGGATATTCTCTGTCGTTGTGTAACAGCCCCATCCACCCTATTCAAGTACCTTATATATATGGATATTATATGTATAACGAAACATTAATTTTTTCAGAATATAATGGCCATCAGGATATTAAGTCAATGCGATACATCCCTGGCACAAAGTCATCGCCAAGGGGACATCCGTCGTCGTAGTCGTTGTGAAGAAAACTGAAAGAATGGAGAAGAAAGGAATAAATGGACTGGGTCCATGATAGCCAAGGGTGGGTAAGAACGGTTACCGAGGTTTGGGTAGTCGCGTCTGATCCGAAAGGCAATATCCAAATTGCCTCCGTGGATTTAGCGTTCCTCAGATAGCTGCCGTGGACAAATCGCCGGGGGAATAAAACGAACCGCGAGATTAGACAGGGACCCCTCTTCCGTCGGCTCTGCTTGCACCGGGTAGACACCACGAGGAGGACAGGACGATGCAGCGAAGAAGAGGTAAAGGAAGAGGACCGAAAAGAATCCCCACGACCCAAATTCCCGAAACTCCCGCGGGATCTATCCTCTAGAATATTCCCTCAGTGGATATAACAGCACCAATATATATTCCATACGAGGAGGAGGACGAGGATGGTGGCAGCAGCCGCGGGACCAGTTTTCCCGATCGTCCAAATGGCAGCTGGCTAATTAATTCCACGGCCTTACAATTGGCCTGAATTAATGATAACGAGCTAATTAACGTATCGGTGATTATGCCGGGTGCTGCGCACCTCTCCGGGTATTAGGTATGCGTCGACGACCTAGAGGTATACGATTATAGTCAGGTTAGTGCGTGGGAGCACACATTCGTTCGACAATTAATTAATCCACTAATTCATTACAGTAAATTGGCTAACGAGTACTCTCTGCAACTCAACACTACGTTCAACGACTGAACAACCTTTACCCTCTACTCCTGGAATAGCTGTTACTTTGACACACTGTACACTGCGTACGTATCACATCAATATACGTTTCTTTATTACTACAAGCTATTACTCATCGAATCATCCCTTATATATTCCATAGAAATTGTATCTTTACTAGCATCTCTTACTGCCTTCTTTTATTTCCACCCTCTTTCTTCCTCACCACCACCCTTTCTCGCTCTCTCTCTCTCGCTCTCTCTCTTTGACTGCTTATACGTGTATCTCTTCACCCATTTTTACCTTCCCCATCCACTATCTCGACCTTCCCAGAATCTGCGTTATTTTCGACCTCGATCGATTCCAGGTCTTTGCAACACAACGTGTAAGACGAGCATAAAAATCGGCCTGAGGATTCAGAAGAGACGAGCAACTGGGAGCGACGGGGACGTCGCATTAAAATGCACCGTGTACGTGCACAAGGATGACACACCGGGGGTAGAAGAGAATAAGACAAACCAGGAAACTGACAATCTGGAAAAGAGGATGGGAGATGTATAATAAGAATAGAAGATATATAAAGAAGAGAAATTGGAGAATATCGATAAACCAAGAGATTTAACGTTATATTTGGACTTGCTGTTATTATTGCCAGCAGAACCTGGCACGTACCCATTATTATTCTCCAAGCATTCTATGGCAATCAAATATCTTTGCTTTTCTGTATTATGAACTTGGAAATAAGAATTAGCTTGTGGGAAAGTTTGCGTAGGAGTGAATACAGCTATTTATAAATTTCCTATCTGTATAGTTAATATATATATATATATATATATAGATGTCATATACATTCACAGGGTGTACCGGGTTTAATTCCATGCTTTGAAGAGAAGAAAAAAAATCGTAAATTGTCCCCCACGTCCTAACTGATTAAAAGCTGGCGTACGACTGACAGGGACGTCCCCACTACATTCATTATATACCAAGAGAGTCTCCCCACCACTGAATCAAGAGGAAGTTTGAATGGGTCCAAAGTTTTGAAAGGTGACAATTGGAATTCATCCCCCTGAGAAAGATCCGGAGGACGTCCCCGTACATCCCAGTTATCCGAGGAACGTATTTTCTTGTTGAAATCCTGGAAAACTTTAAGGAAATTGGACGATCGACGGAATCGACCTAACACCAGGAGAAGCCAGTTTTAAAATGACGACTGGGACACCCTGAAGAAGAGGTCGACTGTGTAAACTCAGTGACACGCGTATACGTACCCAGAGGGTATTCTATTTATCCTGGAGACGAAACGAATGGCCTCCTCATTTACCGGGAGTGAATTCATTATGAAAACCCTGAGCGTGGCCTCTAGGATACCTTAACTGGCGTACCTCTACTGTCTCCTGGTAGACCATCCATCAGACTGTTAGGGTTCGCGTGATCAGGGAATCGCGCTACAGGCTCCTTCAAAGGTTATCAGAGCGGATGGCACTGTCTCATTCCTGTGGGACATTCCTGGCCACCCTCTACGATGTAGAGATTGCAGAGAACGTTTACTCTATAAGAACCACCCCTTGATATCTGCCTACTGACATGCCATGTCTGAAATGACGCACAGGTAGATTTACAAAGACTATTTTTTTTTCTGTACATTGACTGGAGTGTATGACAATTTTTGAAAATCCTTCAGAGACATCGGATAACGTCAAGGGAGTTTATTGCTCCTCAAGTTCTCAAGGGGCTCTTTGTTTCTGCATGCTACATTCCTGTCGCAGTACAAACGGCTGAAGAAAAAAACGAGGGTACTTCGGAGAAGAAGCTAGAAGAAATAAAAAAATCAATAAGAGCTACTCCTAGCCGTATATTGACTATACGTAAATAGTCGGACCAATGGCTCACGCTATTTTGATATTATCTCTCTTGAGAAATCAGAACGAATCCTTCTTATTATAGAAATTTATATCCAGTCACGTATGAGGAAAGTTTCTTTTTATGTGTTTCCATTATATTTGCGATATCGATTAAGATTCGATATGACTCCTACTTCAGGTAGCAGACGACTGCGTATCTCCAAATGTACAAGGAACGAAGGACGTAAACTAAGGAAAAATTCATCAAGTTTCACGTGAAGCGTTTTAATTAAAAGAAAAGGGTGAGTAAAATTTCAGTAATTATACTTTACAATTTTATCCCACAGTCTGAAGTTGCTCTGCTATCAAGATGACAACGATACAGCGTCAATTGAATCCCCGGATGTCACGACAAGAGAAACAATTTTTGGCAGCCTCCAAACGCCTAGGTTATTTGATTAAAATCGTAAAGGAAGGGACAGGAGGACTCTGGGAGGACCGGAAGGAGGTACCTTGTAAGCAGCTCCTTCCTGGGATAACGACCAAATGGAATTAGAATGTCGACTGCTCGGCTATGCAAACGATCAGAATTAATTTGGCATGTGATTCGAATCTGATGGAAATCAGTGTCGAGCCCACTCTCCGTCTCTCTCCCTCTCACTACAGACACAACTACCACTGACTACGGTTAGACACGGTCTTCTACGCATACCAAGAAGAGTCCAGATACACCTTGAGGATTCAAAGCGGCCTCTGGCTCTCCCAATCTCTCTCTAGGACTAGTGTCCTTCGACGAGGCAACCTTTCGCTGAAGGACTCTCATGCCTGAAAGCTGACAGCCTGCTGGCCCTGTAGGTTGGCACTCCTGTCCAGGGCACGCGCTGGTACGACACTTGGCTAATCTATTATCGCGATAACCAGGAACACCCGGGACGCACTGACCCCCTACAGGCACAAAGCATTCTCAGGACCCTTTTTTTTCTTCCTTTCACTCCTTTTTTCTCTTCTATCTTCTACTTTCGTATTCCTCGTTCCTAGTCTTCCCCTCTAGCTCTATCCCCACCACTGACTCTCTTTCTCTTATAGGGACTCTTTGATCAATCACTCGGACAACCCAGCCAGAAGAGTAACGACTGCATAAATCAGGAACCGATTTATTAAGCCGGTTACCGCTTAGACGACGTTCCAGGATATCCAGGTGCTATCCATTATTACAGTGAATTCCTTATTACTCCTAGCTTCCTCGAGCCGAGTACGTATCCTGTGCTAATATCCTTGTAAACAGTTTCAGAGTACATTATTCAAGAATATGCCTGGATCAAACAAAGAGGGACGATTGCTGTAAGGAGGTATATCTGGGCAAGGATCTTCGAGAGGACAGAAGGATATACCCTTGGGGAATCCAAGCTCGGCTAGTCCGCAGGATGGGGTACTTATATAACTAACTATCCCATAGAATCCCTATCGGACAGGATCGATGATTTACCCGGAAAGTCTTCAAGAAGATCACACTAATTACATCTCCCACGGGATAGCAAGAACTTTCTATTAGCAATGGATTTTATTTCTAAGAAGTTAATGGCAGTTTCCACGTCACGTTCGGAGGAACATATGACTTCCAGTTACAATTTCCACGACGGCGTATGTGTCGTATCCGTAAGGCGTCTTCCCGAAGACATCCTCGTGACACGTTTGCAGTTAAAACATAAATATAAGCACCAGGGTGAACTCTGACAGGATCTTTATCAGTAGAAATATAGTAATACCACTCACGCGGCACATAACTCCTTAGGTGCAGTAGAAAACTAGAACGTGTAAATACCATCCTCAAGTTGGTACCTGGTAGACGACTGTACAAAAGTGCTGATCTAAAAGCCTGAAAAGGATCTGAACGATTTCAACGAGTCCATACGTGCTGAAGTTAAGGAGAATTTGAAATTGCAGAACGACAAGGACTACAGTTGGTTGGTATTAGATACCTGGTGGAGCTACACCAGGACTCTAGTAATTTCACTAATGAGAACATCCTGAGAGCTTTATTGCCTGGTGCAGTTTGTTATACTACTCTCTTTCTCTATATCCTAGCCTCTATCCAGTTCCTGTCTAGTAATAGGACCAGCCTGACTTCACTGGCGTACTGTGCCAATGTACCATATCTACGCAGTACCAAACGAGGTACCATCTACGGGAACCTTACACCAGGAAAAGTCAAACCAGAGTCTGAATGGTTCGTCGAATAAGCTTCAAGTATGCAAATACAAATATTCACTCTCTCTCTCTCTCCCCCTTTTCCCAATGTAAAATACCCCATAGCACTAGAGCACAGCTAACCAATTGAAAAGTTAACAATCGATCCTGACTTCCTGCGAAAAGTTGTCCAGGACACTTTGGATTCCTTTTTTTTTTACGATACTGCAAACAACTAAGTACACACTATCTCTATCGCACCTCACTTCAGCTACTCTCAACACCAGGAGTTAGTTTACCTAGGCTGCTACGTTTCCCCATGTCCACACTACTAGCCTCTTCTCTCTTTCTCCCATCGACTATCAGCAACCGCTTCTTGAATGAGATAAACGGAGAAAGAGAGAGCAGGCAAAAGAGTCGAGGGACCAGTTCGTGGGCAGTAGTAGTGTAACGGTGCTAACAGTAGCGACACTGTGGCCAGGGGTAGCAGAAGTGGAGGACGAGGAACTGGAGTAATCTCTTTAGCGAGAATCCTCACAGAACTTTGCCGTTCCTTGTCATTAGCTGGCCGGCGGACAAAACTGAGCATGCAACCGTAATTTCCCCTCTTTTCTTCAACCCCCCCTTCCCGCCCTAAATCCTCAATCCAACTCTTACTCCCTCTTTACCTCTCACTATCTTTCTCCTTCACCTACAATTACTACAAACTTTTCATCAGGACGGAAGCAGCTACGTAGAACATCCGCAGTTGTCCCGCAGTGTGTTTTAGCAGCGTTTACCCAAGAGATATAGCCCAGGATGGTCTATGCACGTATGCAATGGTCTGTGCCTCGTACAGCTACTACATGGATACACAAGCACCAGGTATAGAAATTCGCGGGAGACCGTATACGGATAGTCGTACTGGTGTGTGAACTACTAGATACAAAGAGGAATACGGTTACGTTGGCTGAGGAACATTGCTGCTACTATATGCGTATATAATGTTACAGACTAAACTCAACCCCTGGAAGGAGTCGTGCTTCCTGAGGTAGGAAAGCGCATCGGGCTACGGTGGAGGCATGCGAGGTATCCTAGGGGAATTATCCGTGACGATGTACACATTGTATCTCGGAGTCCGTATCCATCTCCCGTACAAGCTACAGGGTGAATCGATTTGAAGCGCAACGAAAAATTCAGTTGAGAAGTCGGAGGACCAATCATCGGATGCAAATCGCAGAGCGTTTAATCCAATAGAGTTTGAGAGTAAAACGTGAGAGCGAGAGAGATAATAGAAGTATAAAAAAAAATCTCCCTGTCAGAAACGCAGGAAAGGACTCTTGAATCTAGGGTGCGAAGTACCCTAGAATCATACAATTAGCCGGGAGCACATCCAAGCGCTTTTGAGTATACGATTAAAACATAAAGGCTCCTTTCCGCACGGTACTCTTGGTAATCAAGAGCTCCTTGTATATCTGTAGCGCATTAAGTGGCCGGCAATTGATACGAGAGAGAGAGGGAGAGGCAAGAGTTTAATGATAAGGAGATAATGGAAGAGCGATGGTAAAAAAAAAAGAATAGAATAAAACTTTTATAAAGTTATATACACCTACCTTGATAAAGTGCAGCGCGCACGCGGATGCCTATTTCGAGAAGAGCGATCACCGTGATCGCCAGCGATCCTGGTTTCATTCCTGCAGCGATCTCCAAGGGTGCACAACACTAACGGAGCTCACGCGTGAACCGTGGAGTACGACACGTGGCCCTCGTGGAGCTCGAGGGTCCAGGATACATGACCGGCCCAGAGACTTGGCGTATTTTAATAAAGACACGTGTGCCGAAGGTAACTGAGATTATTGAGTTTGTCCAGACGAAGGAAAGATAAGGGGAGTTATCAAAATATTTATGAGAGTTTCATTAAGTATCCTTGAATAATTAATAAATTCTTTATAAAGGTTATATATATACTATATGTAATGTATACAGTGTATACATATGTGTGTGTATATGTATAAGGATAATTTTTTTTAACTTTTTCTTATTTAACAACGTGTTATCAGTTATCACGTCGACGACCGAGCGGCACGATGTGTCTCGACCACGGGGGTTGAGGAAAAGCACTGGCCTAGTCCGCTGAATGATCCCGGCGCGTCCCGGGCCGTACTGCCTGGAACCCTCAGAGATGTGGCTCTAACCCTCGTTCCCACGTCGAGGGTATCTGCGCATGCGTACGTGGTGCCCTGATGCCCGGGCACTGCCGCCTCGCGTTCACAAATCTCTCCTACGCTGTAACAAGTTTCGTTACACACGGACACACGGCTGCGGCCGTGGGAAAAGGGAGGAGGAGGAGGAGGAGGAGGAGGAAGGAGGTGGGCTAGGGTAGCCAGCTCCCGTGGGAGGGTTGCCACGGCTCCTGTACATACCTATATACAAGCGTACTGTGTCGTACTATAGTGTACTGTATTGTTATATATATATATAGAGAGAGAGAGAGAGAGAACGGAGGGTGTATCAGAGGGCCTGCAGTTACCGCTGGACCCTTTCTGCCTGCCGGGCTATCCTGGCAGCGATCGGGATGCCGAAAGAGGTAACTTTGAAGAGGAGTCCTGGATCATGATGACTATGCTGAGGACCTGGTTGAAGATCCTGAAAGAAGAAGGGAGAATATAATGAGATGGAGAGAGAGAGAGAGAGAAAGAAAGATAGAGATACCTGGGATATTAACTTTACATGGGATGACGAACCTTCATCGCACATTCGCCACAGTAATCTCTACTGCGTAACGAGTTTCGATGAAGGATAGATGATGCTAAAGGAGAGAGCGAGAGAGATAGAGTAAGAGCTGAGAAGCGTGGGGTTAGCTACTGAACTGGTTAAAGGGAGTAATACTTCCTGGCATGGATAATCCTTCTGGAAGGTAACCGGTCACCACCTGAACTTACAATCCTATTACCAGGAAAGTTTGACCCGGTGCCGAGATAAAAAGCTGGTCGTTGATTAACATCAGGGATGGTAGCTGAAAGTGAAACAAGTTTTATCATAAATAGTACGTAGGTATGGATAAAGCTACAGTGGACGTTATCTCAATGGGAAACGTATAGTCTGGAACAGTGATGCTGATCGTCTGAATCCTCAAAGAGTGAAGAGGGTGAAAGGGTAGTAGGTTGCAGGGTGTAGATGGGCTGTACCTAAGGGTCGGGAGTACCCTGTCACCGGTGCCCGTTCACAAATCTCTCCTACGCCGTAACAAGTTTCGTTGCAGCCGGGTAGACGGGTATTCGAGGGGATGGTGGACATACGGGCCTGCGGCCGGATTGGCGGTGGAACTCTGGTAGGGGTTGCTGACTATAGCCAAGTTATAGGGAGTCATAAGGGGGTTGCAGTTAGCGCACTCTCTCACCCCATTCGTTTCTCTGACCCTCCTGAGTTACCAACCATCCCTGGCAAGTCTCGAACTCTGGGGGGGGGGGGGGCCAAAGCGTGACTGGTTGGTACCCAGTGCTATCCCTAGAGTTGTTCTCCTTGTATGCTACTAACCTAGAGCCTATAGGTACTTCTAACCTCCGTCATCCTAGTCCTAGAATCTCCCTGGGAAGTACGTGTGTATAACGATGGAATGGGGCTTACTGGGGTGAGATCGTCACGCTTTGTCTGGTCCAGCCTGAGATTACATACCATGACCAACAAACTACCAGAGTCTACGGGGATATTTTACGGAGGGAGGAGAGGAGCCCGGTGAGAGAAGTTGCGAGAGCAAAGTGGAAAGGTTTCCGGAAGTCTGAGAGAAGTGGGAGGAAACCAGTTGGAATACCAGTGGGATACTCAATGTTCAAAGTATACAGAGAAACAGAAAGAGGAGAGAGAGACAGGGGGTTGGAAAGGGTGTACAGTTTAAAGGTGTCTGCTGAAGTTCCAAGGTCTCATGAGGTTCCTGAGGTTTTCGCAGGCGAGCAAGGGAGACGTTAGGAACGCAACGGTTTAGGGTTATGGGTAATTATGCTTATGGCTCGTTCAACCTGAGGAAGGATGAAGGACACTACGTGGAAATCGTATGTCACGCGAGACAAGGCTCCCTATGAGATTTTGGGTGAAACTGATGTTGAGTAGGAGCTTGAAGGGAGTGATGAAGAGATGACGAGAGGGAGAGAGAGAGAGAGAGAGCTGAAAAGGGGAGGAGAGAGAATTCCCGGGATATGCCACGTCCTGGATCCCGGGACGAGTGTTCGATTGGTCATCGGGTAACGTTATGTCCTCCGGATCACGCGATCGGAACGTACTCGCAGAACATTCTGGAAGATTAATTGTGGTTAGAATCGTCGACCAGCCATTGGACCATTGATTAGAGAGAAAGCTAGTTTCCCCGTAGAATCATATACGCCCACACTAGGTGCGAATATTGCAACACGCAAACATACAGCCATCCAATAGGAATCCATTGGAATTTTCCCACCTTATATCAATCCAGTCATCCTCCTCATCCTCGTAGGCTCTCCTTTGCACCTCGCAAAAGGCTCCAACGGCTAATTTCATTGTCCGCTGGTAAGGACCCAGAGGGAAGGTTAATGGCGAATAGAGGTTAGGTCGAGGCAGCTCGTAAGCTTGCTTAGCCGAAGCATCCTTGGGAAAATTAGGATCCAGGAGAAGAAGGCCTCCGTCGCTGTTATCCTTCTCCCTCGGGTGGACGATTCACGTTTGTAGTCTTATCTTTCTCACTCACGTCCTTAACGGAACTCTAAGTAGAAGCCACCAGATGCGATCCGTCCGTTTCGTAAACAGTAGCCTCTGAGGAAGAGTCATTTAGTCCTTCCGGCGAAGAGGGACCATCCTCTGTATCCCCTCTGCGATTGGCTTAGCAAGCTAGTGTCCTATTTCTGGAACGGCAAGACTGTACAGAGAAGAGAAAGAGAGAGAGAGAGAGAGAGAGAGACAGTGAGACATCCATCAGGATCCTAGCTAACTTAAAGCGAAATGACAAAATGGCGGAATGTCGTAAAATTGACCGGTGTAGGTAACCTATTCCATGTTCTAGGAGGTTAATGAGTCCATTGAAACAGGTAACCCTTACGCCAGTAAGCTCTTAAGTGTCCTAGGGACATTTGGGATACTAAGAAGAGGGTTTCCCTGTCATGGGTAGCATGCTCACTTAAACCCATGTTCATCCGACACCCTTCACGTAACAACATCATGTATGTAGAATGCCCACCTGCAAAGGGGATTAATAAAAGTAACGGTCCATACCCAAGAGATCCTTTTTGCCTTGTAGGTGTCTTCAGGTGGAATCGCATCTCCTGCCATTTACATCCTGTTTTCACAGCATTAATAATGCAGGACTCTGGTATCTATAACAGATACGTACGCTCATTATGTATACGTCAGATAGGTAACCTAACCTCAAAGGTTCTAGATACATGACCGGATACTACGCCTGTAACGTATCGCCAGTGCTGATCATAGCTGTTTTCTCTGGGTGATGAGGATGTTGGAATTCCTGACTATGTGATTATAACCATGGAATTAATACGCTTGACTAGGATATCTCTAGGAAATTAATATTGGTAAGTAAAGGCGAAAACAATGCAGTAGGATTTCTTGTATATTCCTTTTTATTCGACAACAGCTGCTAAGAAATATTGAATGGTGGCAAAAAAACAATAAGGAAGTGTGTTACCCCAGCAATCGTGCAAAATTACCCGGTTGAGCTGGGACCCCTCCTGGTACAGATTTCCAGCCGACCTCGCAATTGGCATAATGCGTTAACGATTGTTCGCCCCGGGAAAAAGCCAGCCGGCTGGTGGTTGGTCGACTGTTTAGCCATGGCTGTAAACGACCTATGGCACCTGGTTGAGCTTGCCTCCTGGTGGCTCGAAAATACTTAAAATATACCAAGATGACTTTTATATGCTATCAATATTTGGCTCCAGCGTCGTCTGTCACTGTATTCCAGGGGACTGTGACAGAATTCGAGCAAATTGCCAAAGTGACTTTGTGTAACGGCTGACTAAATTGTAGGATGTCATGAAAACGTATAGTAAACACTGGGCCGAGTGCAGTATGGCCATGCTGAAAAAAAAAAAATACATATTGCACTACCGGATGTTATTTGAATTTTAACTTTTTATCCTTTCGTTTGCAGTTTACCCAGAACTCCAAAGAACGACAAGGCTGAATACTCGCAGACTGAACTGATTTTCACCTGAACATTTAAATTTAATTTAAATTTCAACTCGGTCAGGGGGACCGAAATATTCTTAAGGGATTCTTAACTGTTACGTCACGTCCGCCTGAGTGTGTTTTTTAAGACCCTTAAGCCACTCTATATAGGTATACAGTTATCTTGGAACGTTGGATGGCGGTGGTTGTTGACGTCTAGACGAAGGAACAAACAATTTATGGTACGCAGATATCCAACCCTGGGGGCCGTCCCCTACCTACCTACCTAAGGCACCGGTTTTCGTACTCGGGACCGAGGAGCTATTCCCCGGGTCGGCGAGAGAGCGTCTGGATAAAATAAAATAAAAAAGAATATACGAGAGCGAGAGAGAAGGGAGGAGAGGATAAAAAATAGAAATAAAAAATCCATGTTCTCCCTCCTTCACCTCCCTAACCTCCTCCTCCTCCTCCTCATCCTCGTCCTTCCTCCTGCCGCGAAAGTGACAAACTCCCCTGGGCAGGTTACGCCGACGTAAACGGCCCGCACTCCTGGCGAGATTTCATCAGAGATAAGCCGTTCTGGTGCCAAGATGGCTTCACTAACGCTACTCACCTCTCACTACGAACCTTTTTCTTTTCACTTGCTCTTCGTGCTTCTTCCATCTTTCTTTCTCTTTCTTTTACTCTCTCTCTCTCTCTCCCTCTCTCTCTCTCTCTCTCCATATATATATCCCACATAGGACAGAGATATAACCTCTTCCACGAGTTGCTACTCCGCGAGAGTGCCGCGTCTAATCTGCAAGCTACGAAAATAATTCTTCTCCAGGTCAGGGGCTCCAAGGAGGGGACCTTTTACCTGGAACTGTGCTGCTACACCATGTCCCGACATCCGGTACCTCGTACCTCGCATCCTCCATTTCACTATCCCCATCCTACCCGCTTGTACCTTATACCAACGCTGCCTTGGCAAAGTCCCTCTGGTGCAACGTGAAAACCCCTTACCAATCCTCTGAGAACGTATTCACCGAGCGAGACAAACGTGCTGGAAAGATTCTGGGTCGACGAACCGATATTCGAATGTGCCTGGTGCTCCATCTGCATAAGATATACCCAGTGAGTCCTCATCCTCCTCATCCTCATGTTCATCCGCAAGGGGATCCTGAAATCAATTATGAGATTATACAGTCCGTGCGAGTTTGCTTTTTGCCTGGGTTCACCAAGCACATGGTTAATACCTAGAGGACATCCAATGGGGTAACGGAGAAGACAGAAAGTCCAGGAGGCAATCCTAGGAGCAAGAACCTAACCCGGTGATAGCATACCACAAGACACAGAGAGTCAAAGAGTGGGAAGTAGCAAGTAAGGTAGAAATAGTATGAGAATCAGGACGAGGAAGAGGAAAGCTACGGAAGAAGACGTTATACCAGGGGGTGAGACCAGCGTCTGGATGTACAAGGGGCAAGAGGGGGATGGCTGCCGATAGATGTAGAGTGGATAAGTGTGAAGGGAGTAAGCAAGGGAGTGTAAGGGACAGGAAGAGTTTGCGACCCATTTATCCCATCCCTCTGTTATCTTTGCGCTTCGATCGGCCATCCCTCCCCTTCCTCTTCTACCCTTAGCCACAGGCATGTGTTACGGTTTCCTAACAGCCGGTGTGGATTTAGTTTTGGGGGTGGAGTAATAGACTGGCGCAGATCGCGTGACGATATCATGTCCCTTTACGGGCTCAGCTACGTAGTGGGTCCTAGGAAACGGCTCGACTACCCCTACCACTCTCCGCGTCCCATCCTCGAGGAAAACGGCGAAGGGACTTCCCTGGTAAACTTGTCAAACTTTTACTTCAGCTCCTTTGCCTTATCCTATACTTACCCTTGCGTTTCAGTACGCCCGACTTCCTTTGGCTTGGCTACCCCTTTGCTTCCACGCTTCTTTGACATAACCAGAGACTGGTTTGAGTAGGAAAATCCAACGGCGACGTCTACCACTACTACTGCTGCTGTTACTGCCACTGGCGTCAGGTCCCACTGAGAACAAGGATACACAGTGTAGTCGGACTACTATGCTGTTACTAGCAGCAAGGTACTCGGATCTTGATATTACATGCCTCTTTGACTCCTTTCGTTTACCATCGTCCATTTCCTCTTCTCTGATACTTCATAAGGCTCCGCGTGCGCACCATTCAGAATGCGAGGGTGGGTCTCTGTCTATACATCATGGTGTTTCTAGCCGTTTGGTAAAATAAAGCGGAAGCAGAAACGAAGCGCGACAAGGTCATATGTAAAACGTTGAAGGGAAGTTGAAGCAGCGAATCGAGAAATTGGTGGAACGAGATATCCACTTGGTGGTTGGCGCTCGTGTGGGCTGCTTGGGGGCTGCTAGCAGGAGGGGTGCCGCTGATTATGTAGGTGGGGTGGAGTCTGGGAAGCAAGCACCCCTTTTTCCCTGCAATTTACTTTCTGCGAATTAGCGCCAGCGAAGTGGTGAATGAAGCCAAAGTCAAAGGCAAGGGTGCAAGAGAGAGAGAGAGAGAGAGAGAGGGAACCAGGTGGTAAGAGTGTTCCAAATAGAAAGACAAAGAAGAAAGAATGAGAGTCGGTAAAAGAGAACAAAGAAGAGAAGGTGGGTGAGATTGGGAGGGTAGAGCAAGTACCAATAGAGAGAAGGAGATGGATAGAGATTTAAAAAAAAGAGAGAAGCTATACCCAGTACACAGTAGAGTAAGGAGTGCCAGTGAAGGTAGTAGCTGACTGGCTGACTTCATCCTGGGTAAGGGTAGCTCGGAGAGGAGGTGCATCGATTGAAGGATGCTGTAGAGAATGCAACGTTCCGCATCTGGCTGTGATCTGTCAAGCGGAAATGACGTAATTTACATGAGAAACCGAAGTATGGATCTTAAGGGCAGATACAAACCCATGATTCCGCTCGTCTTCCTTGGGTGACATGTAACGTGTCACCAAGGACCAGTTTTCATTAGAGTTCATCCTTCTGCTGACGAGATCACCAAATCCTAGTCTTGCTTTTGCTCGTCCTCGTCCTACATTTCTATGGTGACGATGCTGCTGCTACTGCTGGCTGCTACGACGTACTAGGATGCTCAAGCTAAATCCGCAAATTGCCGGCGACGCATCCGGGACCGGATGCAACCACGACGACACGGCACGACGACGAGGGACGCGTCGGCGAGACCGACACGACGCTCGTAGAGACGACCATGCTAAATTTGACAAACGACGTCTGCACGTCCTTCTCTCAGTGTTCTCTCTCTTGGTCTATTCCCCTCTCATTTTGCATTCTCATCCCGTCTCTAGTCAGACATTTAATTTTCCTTTTTTCACAGCCAAACTTTCCAGAGTCCCTTTTTCCAACTTGGTAAATACGCGTCGCTGAATAATAAATGTACCTTCGTTATTTCCTCGGCCATTAAGCGACGTTCCTGGGTTTCCATTCCGATAATTCCGGCGATTCCGTCGTCCATCTATTTTTCCAATTCTTCCGCCTCCTCCTCAAGGAACTTCCGACTCTTTTCGATATTCGCCCTCTCGTAGCCACAAGTTCATCCGCCTCTCTCTTTCTTTCCTTCACACTCACTCTAACCGCCTTCGCCTTCCTTCTCTCTCTGTTTTTCATTCATTCATGCGTTCCTATGCGCGGCACATCCCGTCCCAACATCCCCATAAGATACACCGTCGATTTTATCCCTCTAGCGAAAAATTCCCAACCACCCATTTCACTAGGAGTCGTAGCCAGGTACAGTTCTGGGTCTATTCTTTTTCTTCGTCTCTTTTCTTTTTCTTCTTTCTTTTCCTTTCCAGGCTCTCCTCGTCCTCTGGTAGAACTTTCATCCCCGAGACAACAACGGCATCCGTACCGTCACCAGGGGTCGACACCTCTCGCTAATTCCCCGGAGAATTTCAGAGAAATTCAATATCGATTGCTGATTACAACTATCCGTCTGTTCCACTCCTGGAGATGCTGCGGAAGGTCCTTCTGCACGCCGGATGATATTCGAGGTGGTTTGGCGTCGTTGAAGGAGGTCGGCCGAGACGCTCCCGAAGGAGGCAAAAGTACCGGGGACAAGGTGGAGAATCACGAGGATGGGTGGAGCGTTATTTCGCCGTGAAAGTGCCACGAGCAGAATAGCAGCAGCTAAAAACAGAGAAAAAAAAGGTTAAAGAGAAAGAGAGAAAGAAAGACTGAAGGTAAGAAATAAAGAGAGAGAGAGAGAGACAGTGATATACAAAGGATAAAAGGTAAAAAGCACCCTCCGCAAGATCTGAACCCTTGACCCCTTCCTCCCTCCACTATATCTAGTGATATAACCAACGGCGAGACAACAAAAACAAGGCGTGGGAAACGCAACACGCATAATCGACCCTGAGCCGGCATCGTTTAATGCGGAGGATCCTGGCAGAGGGCTGAAGGAAGTTGTGGGTGGGTTGTATGTATAGAGAAGAAAAAAAAAAAGAAAGAGACGACTAAGGGTGGATGGGTGGGCTAACAAAAAAAATATATGTCCACGCAGCAATATTCACAGAGGGTGGTGTAGGGGTGCAAGAAGGGTGGAGAAGGAGGGGAGAGGGATTGGTTTCTCAAGACGGGAAAATTTACGATGTACTTTGAATTCTCTCGAATATAATGGGATTAAGGAGAATAACCGATATTTCATGAAACTACCCGCAGCAGATATCCTACCAACCCTAGTTCCATATATATTTATATATACACATATATATACGCGAGAACCGTCAAAGCTCTGTACACAAAAGTGGGTAAGAGCGCGGGGTATGGCCGGTAATAAAATAATTTAACAGGCGGTATTAATTCGCCTCGATAATTAACCAGTCAAGATAATTAAAGATCCACCAGATTGTCCGGAATACCCATAGCAAAGTCCTATCTGCACTGGAATTCTAATACTATAATAGCGTGTACACAGACGCCCCAAAGATCCAGGAAAACATTAGCAAGTTAGTCGTCCTGGTAGGAATTCACAGGACGCTATTAATTCCTAGAAGGTAAAAAAGAATTATCGTGCATTTTCCACTGTCAGCCGAACCTAACCTAGCATACCTAGCTATACATTAGGATACGTATATGCATACCCAACCAACCTGTATCCTGTCTCTATGTGCAGCCAGCACGCGACGCACAGCCGGTTTTAAGGTTATGTTGACGCTTACACAGGTGGGTACTCCCAGTGACACGTGAATGGACCAGAAAAGTACTTCTGTCATCCTTCCCAACAATCAGACTCCGGATGTCAGATGACACAGGAAGCTGAGTATTAAATCGTCGTAGGGAATCCATTCGTCAAGATATACTGTCTTTTCGTCGATGTTTACAAATACGTGCTAGATGCGTACGTATCTGAGAAGTTCCTAGAGCCCGAGATATCGAGTATCGGTATAGCTTTAACGGGCAGGCTATATCGCATTTCGTCGTATCCCCATATCGGCGGCCGAGCCGGTTATTTGCAGCCGCGGACCTGTTTATGTGGCCGTGTGCTGACAGTGAACGCGCCCGGACATCGATACAGCTCCGCCATTGCTTCTCTCCCTATCTGGCTCTTCCTTCCACTCTCCCGTATTTCCCCATAGCGGGACTCTCTATCTCTCTCTCTCTCTCCTCTCTCTCTCTGTCTCCTTCTCACTTTAGCTAAGCTCTTTCCCTCTCTCTTTCTCCTTAGCAGCACTCGGTATCTCTCGACTACTTACTCCCTCGCATTTCCCCACTCTCCCTCTCACTCTCTCTCCTACCATCCTATCCCTACTACCGTGGCCAAGCTTCTCCGTCCCTTTAACCTAACCTCCATCCTCCCGCAGCATCCGACTCTCTTTCTCATCCTATAACATCTTCTCTCTCTTACTTTCATTCGTAACCTACAACTTGCGCCACCGTAATAGCTAAGCACTATACATCCGTTACAGACCGGTCCGGATCCCCTTCCCACCTCGCTTTTCTACTAGTGTCTTCTTACCTACCTACCTACCTACCTATCTACCTTACCTACCAGTCATTTTCCTTCTCCTGTATACGCTATGCTCTCCCTTGTAGTACAATTCCACACCACCTTCGAGAACAAACTCCTGCCGACTGACAGAGCCGTTCTCGCTCTGACAAACTTCTCCACAGCTCATCGGAGGCTGCTGATTATCGTGTTTCCTCGAAGCTATAGTGTCAAACATTAGAACTCCATAAGTTATCGTGTTATCTATAGTGCAAGTAGGTAGATTTTACCTGGGGAATGGAGTCGCTGTTGGAATCTACCCTCTGGGAGAGGATCTCAGATTTTTTTTGTCTTCGTCCCTCCTTTGGTTCGAGGATGTAAGAGGATTCGAATGGCGAGAGCGTTGGAAATGTAGAGAATAAGGTTTCCTATGGGATAGGTGATGGGCTCGAATCTTCCTCCTTGTTCGCCTTCTTTGTTACTCTGTAGTTTCTTCAATTCTTCTCTCTCTCTCTCTCTCTCTCTCTCTCTCTCTCACACACACTCTCAAATCTCTTGTCTTTTCTCGTCTTCTATTATCAGGGTATTTGCACCCTAGTACCTCGACTCTGCTGTCTGCGTTATAGGGGCTGGATGTACCTTCCACCCCGGCTCCCTGGTAACTGTACAAGATAGGAAAGCCGTCAGAGTTAAGGGGCAGGAGGGTTTCTCCCAGTGAAGTAATGAGAGGTAAATTCCAAAGGAATTTCAACGGTTTTCAAATCGATAAAGATCATTAGACAATGCCGGTACTGGTAGAGTCGCTAATCTTCGTTTGTCCGGACAATCAACCCAATCTGCCTGGAAGAGTTCCAGTTTGCTAAAATTACGACAAATTTTATCAACGACCAACGAGTCTGTACTTTGTTCTTCGATCTCTTAAAAATTCAACCTAACCTATAATTTAACGCTGACTCCCATCAGTACCAGATGTCCAAGTTTAAAGTACTTACCGATTCTCACCACTGTCGAAGTACGTAGCTGTCAATCTATACAATTCCTAACCTCAGTTACTCTAATGTATTTCTCGTAGCCCAACAGAGTTCTGGCAATTCGAAATTTCACGAAATTCAACGTCCTCTACGCCCACCACCCTCTTTGTATCGTAATTTGATACTGACTTAGTATCCCGATGGGGTTCGATTCGGAAATGGAGTTTCCCCAATGTACACCCTGGAAATGCTTTTACCTATGGACACGATGATACTCCAATGTACTCTGCATATTGTTAGAGCACAATCCTGGAATAATTGTCAATAGTAAATACAATACGGACTAAGACATACTGTACCGTGTACAGTTATTAATTACAATAAGAAAAGGTAATACTAATTTTTATATTATACGATCAAGACAAAACCTTCTTATTATATTATTCATTGTCAAACAGGATCACGTTCGCGGTATGAAAAATACACGAGGTTGACAATGGACATCCGGTTAAGGATCTCGGGTATTCCCCTCGCAGAAAAATACTAAGAGATAACCAGACGGATGTTACAGAGAGACTCTAAGACCTTGATAAATTATTATATATTCATGAGCCACAATCAACAGGACCATCCTGCCTCTCCCAGACCGGTCAGTGTCATCGTATACACCGTATGTGACTCTTCGGAGATTCTTCAGCAAACGTCAATCAACTTGTCTCCAGTGAAATTGTCCAGTGGTCCACATCGATCTTGAACGAGTCATAAAGGGAGCCATTGAGTGAGAACGTCGAGAGAAGAGCAAAGAAGTAATCGAAGCACTCAGCTTCCTAGTTCAGAGTGAAGAATAGAGTGATGGACTTTGTCTCATCTAAGTAGGAGCAACGGTATCAGGTGTTGGCAATAAGGCGGCGGTTGGGTTTGCTTGAATAATAGAGACCTGGGGGAAAAAATCGCCTCCTTTATTCTTATGGTGGCTGAAGATGGCGGTAAGGGCAGGAAGACGTTGACGAGGGACTCTGAAACCGAGTGGCATGAGAAAGGGAGAGAGAAGTAAGAGGTAAAAAGAAGAAAAATAAAAATCATTACATTTATATCAATGAAGTCATCGTGGATGACTAGTTGTTTCATCTTATGGTCATTAGTATGTATGCTCATGAGATACTGAGACTGAAGAAAGTCTTCTGACCGGTTAAACTGTAAATCATTAAATTATTAATTACTCTAATGAACATAAGCACCCTAGTTTTGGAAGAATATACATAACGTATATGTATATACATGGTGCCTAGTACTTCATCATCAAAGTGACGTGTTTATCCTCAGGATTATTTTCAGGGATTATTTGCATTAACCTTATCAGTGTACCTGGGGATATTCGTCGATATTGGCTATATCCCTGGAAGAATTGACATACACGAGAGAGAGCACCCTGGTGATGGGAGGAATGAATTTTATAAAGATCCAATCACTCCTGAAAATTGGATCAACGTGATTAGAAAAAAATGGATAGTAAAAAGAGAATACCTGCACAAAGTCAATCGATAGTCATCGATCAGTTATAATATTTGTAAGTACCTGTAGTCTCATCCTTATCAGCAGTACCATAAGCACAATCTTGTGAAGTCACGAAGATGATAAACCTAATGAAAAATTATTTTCCTAGGTGATATTATTCGGCATTTTTATACAGTTCGGTATCAAATTTTGTATACCCTGATATTGTATAGTTAAGGTATATGAACCAGTCTCTTGGTGATTATCATAAACGTCAAACGAGTCCGTGATGGAGTACGTGAGTGATGATCGATACGTCGAAGTGACGACAGGAAGTCTCATCCTGGTGAGCACCGCGTTACATCCTCGTGATAACCTGACCAACGTCTACGGCGCGAAGACTCAATTGGCTCTGTACGACGTGCTGATACCGGTTCTGGGGTGTCTGATAATAGTGACAAATCTGGCGGTGACCTTATCTTCAGGATTGTTATTGAAAAGAGGAGTTCAGCCAAAGGCGACGTACCTCTTCCTCGGAAACGTCGCCATGGCTGACCTGCTGACAGGGGTGGCAGTCCTCTTCGGTCAGTTCTACCCCAAGACGTTGAGAACGCACTTAACCTGCACCGTGCAGTTAGGTAACCTCCATTACAGGAATCTTTAATAAAAATAAAAAGAATTAAATATCAAAAAGGTATCAAGGACTCCTCGTAGACGAGGTTGGCAACGGGAGGTTAAGGATGGACTTAGCAAAGACCAAAGATCTTGACTTGGGGGGTTACAACGTCAGCTAACACTGGTAATAGGGGTCTCATAAAGATATGTCGAATATCCTGAAAGGTTTAGATCCTGATCCTGGTACCCATATAATATATTGTAAGGTATCTTAAAAGAATCCATCGTTATTCGATATTGAGTGCATTATCGAGTTGATCCTGGATAATCACACAGTCGAATGCACCATATAAAAATATATATATTATATATACGTTAAGGGTAAGATATAGTTACCAATATACAGAATATCACAGGAGCCTATAGAAACGTATAGCAATACGTTACAGGTTCATCCGGTTATTCGCCATTAATAATTCCTTATCTTGGAAGCCGATCGGTATATTTTACTTGCCCGTATAATCCGCACGGGACCTGGTGCTTTTATCCAGGCTCTAATAAATACCCCAGGCGTACGAATACCGATACACATAACTCCGGTACATGACTCAGATAACAGAAAGTAAGATGAGATTTGAGGTAGCCCTAAAATCCCGAAGTCAATATTAAATGTTAATTAAAATAAAAATTAATTTACTCAACAGGTATGATAGTCTCCAGCACGATAACCTCAATCTACTCAGTGGGTCTGATAGCAATCGACAGGTTCCTGTACATAGTCCACGGTCTGAATTATTCAAGATGGGTCTACCCAACAAGAGCGCGTCTCCTGATTTCCTTCACCTGGATCCTGGGTCTGATAATAGGCTTTCTACCACTAACCGGTTGGTCCGGCTCGACGAACAACGGTCGTTGGTGCTGGTTCATAAAGTTGGCACCACCGGGTATGATAATCCTGATAACGATAATCGGTCTGCTGCCAATCCTCCTGGTGCTGATCCTCTACGGGATCATCCTGTACCACGCGATCACCAAGGTGGCCCAGTTGCAGCGCGCAGACGCTCGGCAAGCAGCGACCGCCGCGACTTCCGGTAAAAGAGACGAAAGCAAGATAACAGAAATGCGTATCACTCGCGGTGGCCTCGGAGCGGAAGTCCAGGACGCAAAATCTACGAATCATAAGCGTCGAAGCAAACCGTCCAAGGTAAAGGCTGTGAAGGTCGTTCTCCTGACATCCGGAAGTTTCGTCGTCACGTGGATGCCTTACTTCGTAGCTTGTTGCGTCTACGTCATGTGCGACGAGAAGACCCAGAACTGTGACACCTTGAAGGTGGCGATAGCGTCGCCCCTGGCGATCCTCGGCTTCCTGAACTCTCTTCTGAATCCGATAATCTACGCCTGGTGGCACAAGGGTTTCCGTGGATTCCTAAGAAGTATCCTCTGCCGACCTGAACCGTCGAACAACCAGAGCAGCACGTCCAACACCAGGACAGGTTCCTCCTCGTCGAAGTCCAAAAGAAGCCTGACAGCAAGCAAAAGCGTTTCCTCCCAGGAATCGCGACGCGAGTCTAGCGCCATCCCGTAGACCAATTCGGTTGCTTACTTTGCGGCTTCCTGCTTATCGTTAACCGACCCTCGATCATCCATCTACTTACCTATCTACACCTACCCATCCGCCATACGTATATCCTACTATACGCAAAACCCGAACTCCGTATTACCGCAGGCTATGAAATATCAAGGTGACGCGTTCCCCGAGGTAACTGCAGGAAGCGTTGAGTGCCAGAGCAAACACTTCGCCAACTTCGATGATCCCTGGGACAATCACGTCAAAATTAAATACACCCACGTTTAAAATTTACCCCGATTCGCTCCAGCTAAAAATAATACAAAAAACCATTTCAAAAACATCCGCACACCTTCACGGAACAGACAAAGATACGTGGAAAGAAACGAGCAGTATGAATTATCTGTATATTTGCACTTAATAATAATATAATAATATATTGTATACGATAATAATAATAATAATAATAATAATAATAGTGTTACGTTTTTTTTCATCTTTCCTTTTCCTCTTGCTGTCCTTCCTTCGCATAATGAATAAACCGATGTAATTAATAAGTAATTAATTAAGATAAAAAAATCACTACCATCTTTGGGAGAAAATATTAAAAAGTGGGGGTCGGCAGGAGGAAGGGGAGGGGTACTGGGTGTCTCTGTGTGTATATAAGAAGGGTGGAAGGGATGCTCATGGATATCTGATGAATGTAAGTGGAGAATTTGGACGACGGGCTTTAGGAGTGTAATCAGGGGTTTGGGTCTCTTGTTAGGTAAGGTAGGTACTGAGGGTTCTAATAGATGAAGGAGGGCGGGGGGAGAGGGTTCGGAAGGGGGTGGCGAGAGAAGAATGTGAAACGGGCATAAGCAACCCCGTGAGAAGTTAGGGAGATAAACGAGGCAGCGTGGATTTATGGGCGGGGGAGAAGAGGTGGGTGGGTCAGCGAGAGAGAGAGAGAAAGAGTGAGATCGTATAGACGCGAGAGCACGTGGACGCCTAACGAAAATCTTTGATTAATTTCCTACTGGAAGAATGAGGGTTGCGAGTAAACGCGGCTCTTCACGCTTTCTTCTCATTCTCGTGCTTGGGTTCTCTCTCTCTCTCTCTCTCTCTCTCTCTCTCTCTCTCTTTCTTTCCTCTCGTTATGGCGCGAAACGATAAAAAAAAGACAGAGCTGAGTATACACGTAGAAAGAAGTACACACATCGGACGCAGTGGCGCGCGCGTCGAATCTTCCACGACAGCCAATAGGTGTATTAAGGATGGAAATAATTATTCAATGATAACTGTCGATCACAATGAATTCTTGATAAATTTTTTTAATCTCGCGTCGTGATATGGGACAGATGTCTATGATTTTTCGCGTATATCGCATGCGTGGAGTTTTCTTCCTTCTTTGTTCTTCTCTTGCGTATTTTTCCTTGTCCCTCCAAGGGTTCGACCGACACCTGGATAATCTCGCTCTCATTAGGGTAATATTGATTTGATTTTTTTTGTTCCCACGCAGCTGTATTAACTTAGGTTAGACGAGGCATTGACAAACGATGGAAGAATACAGATAAGACGGCATGGCTGATCAACTGATTGGTTTTTACTTTTTTTTTTTCACGTCAGAGAGATGAAGGATGGGAGGGAGAGAGAGGGGGGTGGGTAGTATAATAGAGAGAGAAATTATAAATCGATTCACGTTATAGAGTGTGTTTACCTTAAAACGTAGAAAATCGTATAAAAGGCACGAATTCTACAGTCGTCGTTAATAATATACAGAATGGAGGGTTTTTCGGAACGCTTAAGGATTTGAAGCAAAGAAAGAATAAGGGAGGAAGAGAAGTATAACTAGGGAGACAGAGAGAGAGAGAGAGAGAGAGAGAAAAAAATAAACGAGAGAAACTTCAAGGATACTAGCGGCTGTCATCGTCAACGTCTTCATCAACATCGTTTACTCCTGGACCACGATCGAACCTCAGGCTCTTCTTCTCCTGGCCGTTGTCACTCCATTATCTTCTCACTCTGTCTCCTCTGGCAAATGGATAAGAGCAGAGTCGCGTCGAGAACGAGAAGAAAAACAATTGCAAGTAGGAGCAAGAGAGAGAGAGAGAGAGAGAGAAAGAGAGAGATAGGGAGGAAAAAGATAAAAAGAAATAAAAAGTAAAAAAATATATAAAGCAACGACCAAGAGAAGAGTAATGGACGTGTCCTAAATTTCACGTGGAAAATAGACAATCGCTTAACAGAGGGCATAAAAAGAAAATGCATAAAGAGCGAAAACGATCTGAAGAAATATTCACGAGATAAAGATAAGGAACGCTCGGGTGTCCCGTGGATCGATAAAAATCAGAGTCAAAAAGGAAAAACCAATCAATTCGAAAATTTCATGCATTAGGTAATCGTCCAATCGAATCGATAAGTTTCCAATCATCATCATCATCATGTACAAGAATTTCAACGCTTTATCGTGAATTAATAATAGTGATACGTTATACGAAATCCCCCCCTCCCCTCCCCTCCCCTACCGGTAGCCCGGCTCTCAAACGCTCAAGGCTATACGATTAATAACATCGATAATTTCTTTCACTTTTATTACCTAATTTTAGCACTCAGGGTTCGCAGTCATAGTCATCGTCCTTGATAAAGACAATTTTTATTCTTATTATTCCTCATTTTTTTTTTTATTATACCCATAACTTTATCACCCACTCCTACCGTCCACGTCCACCATTTTTCTTGTAAAACTCGCAACAACGCCCTTCAACCCCTTCGCTCTACTTATAAACTTGATTCACAATCCTTCTCTCTCTCTCTCTCTGTCACTCTCACTTCCACCCTCGTCACGGCATTGACTAATATTCCATCAAAAGAGATTACACACGTGATTGCCTTTATTACTCTTTAATTATCCTTCTTGAACTCCTCGGGCTTAACTCATTGAGTATATGTATATATATTTATATATATATGTAATATATAAATATAAATATCGGATATTCGCGTCGGTACCAGAAGGATCGCATACAAAGAACGTAATTAGTAGACGATATACATGGGGCAGGGGAGGGTGGTTAAAAGGTCAGGGAGCAGGCATTACCAAGTAAATACACAATAGCGCAGACGCGTGTGTGCTTTATCAGTTTTTACACGATATCACGTAATCAAGCACAAACGCGTTAACGGGCCTTATAAGACGCACTCATCGCTCGCATACAATTCGCAGTTCCTCGAGATTATGTGCATCGGGACACGTGAGAGAGGCGGTAGAAAAAATTACATTCCCACAAAGAATACATGAGGGATGGTCCTTTACCTGGAATCGTCATATTTATTATTCAATTCCCTTTCTTCCCCTAATCATCAATTTAAATCCCTTTTGACCTTACAACGTATTTCTGGATAATTCAATTCCCAACCATCCTGGGATTCTCTCATGGGAATGCGACATACACCCTAAATACGTACTTTATACATCATCCTCAGAGGCTCCTAATGGTATTTAATTAATAAACGCTTGTCCACGAACAAGAACACGAAACACTTTGATAATTGCTACACGTAATCGCCTCTTAAGATTAAGGATTAATTACCATGTATCATTTATTCCTTTGTGTTGTATTATGGTACTTCATTCATTCGAAATCTCTTCGTTAATTTCTTACTTTCTCTCTGTACTCTCTTTCTCTGACGCACAGCCCAGCAACTCCTGGCGCCATCTACAGATTGCTTGATTATAAAGAGTCGTCACGTTTTCTCCCTCTCTCTTTCTCACTTTCTCGTTTTCCCTCCTCGACCGTTGCTTGACGCTCTTGTATAATACTGTCGAAGGGAAAAGGAGAAGAGGAGAATGAAAATTGTGAAATATTATTCTAAACTCTCTTTCGGGCGAATACATCATCCAGCCGTATATTATATTCACAGGTCGTACTGTCGACTGTACGCGCGCACTAGACTACCATTGGTACCGCGCCGTTTCCGGTTGAGTTAACGTGTCCTTGAGAGACAGTGAAGAACGAAGCAGTAAGTGATTGACAGCCGTCGTGTCGATATTTCACGAACGAAGGCGACCGTGAGGTCTCTCGTCTGATGTCATATTAAAAAAAAAAAAAACGATACGTAGATCGAAAGAAGTCAGCCATTTTGGTATTCGTTCTTTGAAAAGAAAAGCCTGCTGTCGGCCCACGCGCAGAACTTACTGTATACGAGAACGAACAACCCAGACACGCTATTTTTTGTCCCGTGACTTCCGGCGGCAGGAAAATGAGATCAGAAGAAATCTTAAGAGAAAACCAATCGAGTTCTCGTAGATTTTCTTCCTTTCTCTTTTTCTCTCTCTTCCGGGACGAAGAAGAGTAAGACGGCGCGACGATGGTACATATCTTTAGGTATAATACGTATGTATATAACCCCGGAGAACGAAAAGTTCTCGAGGAAGTTCTAGACAGAGTATCCTTAGCTCTTATCCCATATCTTAATCGTCGTCGACTCTGTTCCTCTCCCATTCGTAATTACTCGCCACGCGTTATACTACTTCCTCATTGTATTTCCTATCACTAGACGCTGCTGCACGGGGTACTGTTACTGCAGGGGCACATAAAAAAGCATAGAAACCTTTTTACAAGGAGATTGACGACGTTCAGTGTCCTTTGGGTATTTTGGGACGAGTGGAGCAAGTACTGCGATCTGCCGTTGTTGTTGCTGTTGTTACGTTGATGCCGATGAGTACACCGTGTCATTCCAGTCATAGTAGCACCTGGCAGTGAACAGTGATTCAAGGGACGTACCGGACAGTATCCTAGTACACGCGGTGGATATGCTGGTGATGATGATACTCGCGACGATGGTGGGGCCAGGCGTGGCCTAATTCGGGATCACCAGTTGGCCATGCCGGGTTTATTCAATGTCATGAAATAGATCTGACAGGAGCTTCCGCTTTTCGCCGAGGAAAAGAACACCTGGGGAGGATAGAAAGAGCATGAACGTAAGAGGACGTTCATCAGGTGTGAGGTGTTCACCAGGTACGAACGTTAAGTTCAGTGATAAAGTCTAGTGTACCTTATCGTTACGTTCGCAAAGGAACTTGAGCCGTTGAGCCTTTTTGTGCATGAAGACGCCATCCAGGTGTCCACTCTCGACACTCCGGATCTCGATGGCCTTGTTTCCCCAGCCCATTATCTGCCCGGTGCCAATGTACGCGACGCTCGTAGGCATCTCGCCCCATTGCAAGACCATGGTTTTCGACACTCTGCCGTAAGTGTTCACGTAGACGCCCTCGTTGTCGTAACAGAGGAGCAACTGCATCCCGTTGCTGTTGGGTAGCATGACGATGCAGTGGGGACAAATGGGTCCCTGAGTCTGCGCGAAGAAGAGAGCAAGGAGACAGTTGTGTAACAAGTTCCTGAGCACGAGGAGTAGCGCTGTCTGACTAGTACCCGAGGACGATGACTTACGTGCTTGGGTAGATAGATATCGTAGACAGTAGCGGAGTCCAGGTCGACGGCATGGAACCCATCGGCACTCCCGTAGATGACTTTGAGCCTGGTACCCTCCTCAACGGTGAGGTCGACGAGGAGTGGCCTGTGGGCGAGCTCTCCAAACGATTTGAAGGCCATGAACTTATGGTAGGGCTTTGGTGCCCAGGCGTAGATCTCTATCGAGTCCTTGAGGGCGATAACGAGGAACTTTATTCGCTCGTACTTGACTATCTTGAAGTGTACGGCGCCCTGGAGATCGCCGACGTTTATCCATCCGTTGCGTCGCTCCACTTGCTGCTGAAATTACAAAGAGTTGCATGAGTCTCACTGTACTCCAGGTGCACTACCTGGATCATCCTGGTTCCGGGTTACTCACGTCGCTGTGCCCGTCGGTACGGAGGATCTTGCTCTTCAGCCAGGACAAGTAATAAACTCGTACTCTATTCTTCTTTCCGCTGATGGTGATGAGGATGTTCTGTCCCTCGAGGACTTCCATTTGCTGAAACCGTCTCCTGCTGATCAGCTGGTACACTTTGCCCTGACCGCTCCTGTCCAGCAGCATCAATCCATTCTCAGTGCCAATGAGTAGATTCACACCTGGTGACAGGAGTAGTAAGAAAGAAAATTTATTTACTCCACTCCAAAAGAGACAAATGAATCCGTCCCTCTATCCTTTAAGGACATCCCTAGGGATACTCACCCCAGAGGGCAGCACAGAGAATTTCACTATTGAAACGCTTCTTGTACTTGCGTATCTCAGGTGTGTCCGAGGCCAGGTCGTGACTCGTGGGTGTCACGTTGACGTTCACGTGGGACTCCCTCCTGGCAGGACCAGCGCCGAAGCCAAAGGTCAGGAAGGACCTCTGCTTCTGTTGGAGCGCAAGAGGAGGTGATTTTACTGCTTGTCGATACTGCAACAGATACAACCTCATGAATTGTCAGGTTCCTCGCGTATCCGGCTCAAGTACTTTGATTAAACGGATATCACCGGCGAAGACGGTGGAGTAATTCAATTCAATTATTATCAATTAGCAACGCTCATTAATAATCCAGATCGAGTCTCAATGAACTGAATTAATTAATTCACCGTCTCCTCGTTTTATCCACCAGAATTGGATTAGTGTGCCAGGATGCTTGAAGATCAAATAACAAAGTAATCTAGCGGTTAGTCGTTTACCAAGATAATTCTAAATCAATCTATTCGACTGATAACTCTCCTCCAGATACAAAAAAAAAATTCCCCATATTGTCCAAACACCTAGACTCGTTATCAGAGGTTAGTGAGCAAGGGCGAATCATAAGTCAAGCCACGCATAAGAGAAGCCAATCGAATAGAAAGAAAAGGTCGATAGTAATCCTGAATGATAAGAAGAGTCAAGTGAAAGCAGATCAAAGAGAAAGAGTCTGAGATAATTAAAAAAAAGTAGAAAAAAGAAATGTCAAAGGCACCAAGATGCAATATTGTACTCAAAGAATTTTAAATGACAATATAACGGTAATAACGTTGAAATTAAGTTTAAAAAATACATATAAAAAGCAAGGAAAAAGAATAGCAAGCAGCCCTTAAAGTAAAGTAAGGCAAAGAAATATCAAAGAAGGAAGCAGATACATGAGGGTGGTGGATGCTGCAATTTTAATCACCACTACCATAGCCTCATTTTCTCTTTTCATATATCATGTCTTCTCGAACCCCAACTGCTACATTTTCAATTTGTACAAAAAACAAAGAATTCACACCAGACAACCACCTTATCCCCTATACCCATTTTTCTCCACTCTTATATAATCTTCAATGTCCCATGGGATTCCTAGCTCAAGACTAATTCCCATCTTGTCCCTCTCTGTTTTATCAATTTATCACACTCCTAACTCACAATCCTCTCCACCAATAATCATTTAATTCAATCCGCTGAGCAGCGTGACAAATGAAACATGACAGATTCAGATTATTACACAATATCGGTTAAGCATAGAAAACAAATGGGCAATACAAAAGCACGTCCAGAGGAGTGTCCCAAGGAAGACATCCAAAAGTAAGAGTCACCATTAAAAACCATACAAGAATCAGAAGAAGAAGTCGGACATGAGAAAGTAAGAAAACAAAAATGTTATATACAAAAAAAAAAACAAAAGCAACATCAAAACAGAAAGATCTAGAACACCGTCTGAAATTGAAACAGCATTCCAAACTATCTAATGTCAAGAAATAGCTTAAGAAGTTCTAATAGAGTTTCATCAACAGACAGATCAATAAGGATAACCAAAGTAACAAATCATAATGACAGAGAGAGAGAGTAAGAGAAAGAGAGAGAGAAAGTGATAGAGTAAAACAAAATGGTTCCTCCAGGTCCCCTCAGAAAGTTCATGGCCAAGTCGACACTGAATTGATGTAGATGAATGAAATACTTACATTGCAATTAGTATTGGGATTGGGGTGGTCAGTAGAGGGCCCTGCCCTTCGAGTTAGAGCTCCCGCGAGTCCCACAACACACAACATAATCCTGAATTAGTCACGCTGATTTTCCTTTATCCTTTACACTATTATTCATTTTCATTCAATTTTTCCTTTCTTCCTTTTTTTTTGTCTCTCTCAAACGCAATTAATCGCGTCTCGGATTCGCCTAATTGCTAAGTCTGCGTGTTACCCTCTTTTTTGTCACTTATTCCAACAAGAAAAAAGTTACACAAAATTCGCATCCTCGTTGACGCGCGTCACGCACGCGTCTACTGGACGTACGAGAAAGCCAGAAAATTAGATTTCTAACGTAAAAGTTACTTGAACAATATAGCCCAATGGAAACAACTGATACTCATATGATTTTTCTACGTTCGGGTTATCTCTCTGAACCCTTTCGAAATCTCTTTTACATTAATTTGACATTCCTCGATCGCCCATTAAACAATTGAGAAGGGGCTTGGCTTTCTCCCTGAATAACACACTCATTTTTGCCTTTTAACTTTTTCATCCGCGTTTCGTGCTCTTTCGGATCGATCGATCCAGCAATCAGGATCTACGAGGACAGTTGCTGGATCGTTCGCTTGGCATGTTATAATTCGCACGTGACAGAACAAGAGAGTACGATAGTGGGAACCAAAAAATAATATATATGTATACATATATAATACATATAACATAGAGAGAGAGAGAGAGAAAGAGAGAGAGACAGAGAGAGAGAGAGAAAGAGTAGCTACTTCTTCATAAATGCAAGGACGGAATCTCTCTATCGCTAATTCCAAAAAAAGAAAGGTGTAATCAAGTAGAGACAGAACGAGAGAAACGTAAATGTCGTATGTATAAGAAAAAAAATGAACGAATAAACGGTATTAAATTATAAAGAAACGAAGAACGGTAACACGACGTGTCTAAGCGATCGCTATGGATATTTGGAAACTGAAGCTCAGCCGGAGACAGGACGATCCAGAAAACGAAGGATCGATCGATAACAGAAGTTCATAAACTTTACTTATTAACATTAAAAAAAAAAAATATAGATCCTTCGTCCTCGTGGCTCGATGTACAGTCTCTTCCACAAGTGCCTGGCAAGAGTATTCATGGTTCCTCGACGAGTCAAAAATCCTCTTCCCTTGCCAGATTCTTGTGTGGCGCAAAAATGATGGACGTCACTCGAGTAAGCCACCATATGTATTCGACAGACAGTCGTTAGGTGAACGTGAAAGGGTGTGGCCTCTATTAAAAAAAAATAAATAAATAAATAAACAAGATAGACATAGAGAAAAAAAGAGAGTGAGAGAGATAAAAGAAAAAAGAGATTAAAAAAAATTGTTCTATATATATATACGTAATCCGGCATCGTTCTTTCTCCTTAGAAGAAATGCACATTCTTATCTGACCTCCTCGCTAGTCGACTTGTCCTGGCGTTGACCCGGCGACGATGTCAATAGGTCAGGAAGTACCGAGCTCGGCCGTGAACCTGGTGAGGAGTCCGATCGCTGGAACTCACCGCCACGTCGATCGCCTTCTCGACTCTGTAAAATGTGGTCGGTAGCGATAAGAATTTATAAGGATCGACGAGGAAACGTCAAAGGAAACGGGAAATTGCTAATCTATAAAGGTAGTGTACACACAGAGTATATCTTGCGAAGTATTAGGTTGAGAACGTGACCGGCGAGACATCAAAGTCTGAATTCGTGAATAAATCGTTTTCTTTTAAATTTCAAAAATAATTTCTTCCTCCGTATCTATAATGATACGATGCGTCGACAGGTGTCTCTTGTATTTATTATCATAGACTAGAGCGAGATAACCACGTGGTTGACGATCTGTCAGCTGAACTCTTGCGAGAGAAGCCAACTGGAGTCTGTGTGATTCATGAATTCA
Source organism: Trachelus tabidus (assembly GCA_030142655.1). Lineage (NCBI taxonomy): Eukaryota > Metazoa > Arthropoda > Insecta > Hymenoptera > Cephidae > Trachelus > Trachelus tabidus. The sequence continues at coordinate 39,098 of JARQTI010000896.1, forward strand.
GTCGTTGGACGGAGCTCGAGGTACGTCGTGCAGAGACAGAGAGAATAATAAAAGAAAAATAGACGATAGGACGAAAGAGAAGAGAAAGAGAGACAGTGTGTACGCGTACGGATAAGAGGAGCAAAAGAAAAAGTGAAAGAGTAAAGTCTCAAGAAGTCTCTGGAGATGAAAGAGAAAAAGATTCTTGGAGCTTTAAAGAGAAATGAAGTAAAGGATACGAAATAAAGATTCTTCGGAGTTTAAAGTTAAAGAGAACAAAAAGAAAAGTGAAAAGGACAGCACAGGCGTGGAGTTCGTGTAAAAATGATAAGGACAGCATGACGCAAGCTCGATTAACAAGTTAACGATAATAAATGCTAAATTCGATCAATAAAGAGGAAGGTACCGGTGTCAAGAAACAATTACTCGACTCGGTATACCCTATGACCTATGACACGACAGGTTGGTCAAGGTAATGATTAAAGGATAATATAATAAAAGAAATCTGAGCGTTCTGAAGGAACGCTCGAGAAGAAATCTGTCGTGTCGCCTTAACGACTAGCGTGAATTAAAGAATAAAGTTTCGCAGTCATGCCAACATAACGAGAATAAAGTCGTGTCAGGAGGCTGTTCACACGCGAGTGTAAGTTAGTACAAGTAAACGAGAGACACAACCAACAAAGACAATGAACAAATGTGCAAGAACAATGTCAAAACGCAATTGGATACATGACAGCTATAGCCAAGCACAACAGAACACATACAAAACGCACATGACTAACAACAACGGTAGCAGTAGCACAAACAGAAAAAAAACAACATACAATAAGGATAAACGCACGAGAGTCAAAAAAGAAACTGCGAGTAACGTTGTGCGTATGAATTAATATTTTGAAAAGAATAAGAAATTCAAATTTCACTTGCATCTTTCATTACTCGCAATGACTTATACAAACAGTATATATAAATCTCTCTCTTTCTCTCTCTTTAACAAACATTTATCGTTATTTTGCACTGGACGAAACGACGTGGATCTGTTCTTTTCTTTTCTTGCGGCTCAAAGGCAAGAAAACAAGACAAGCATGCTCCTCGAGTGGGGGGGCGCCACTTTTTTTTTAAGAACAGGCATGCTCGACGTATCATGCTGAAGAATGATGCAGGTAGAGAAGCCAGTAGAATACGATGATGATGATGATGATGATGATGATGATGATGCTTATCCATTATGTCTTGAAGACGATAAAATATGGGTAACTGTAAAGAACAGGTTGATGAACAAAAGTGAATTGCACAGAGGTGAATGAGTGATTAGGTAAAACAAATAAAAATTAAAAAAAAATCAAGAACAAAGGCAACAAAAAATAAAGAGCAGCAAGAGACGTGTGAGGCATTGCCATGGTAGATAAATAATAGTCGGTAGCGCATTGACAGCATTTTTTTCCTTTTTCTTTCCTTCTTCCGACACTCGTCCCTCTATGTACAAGCATTTCTATTTTTTTTCGGATTCATGCAAAACTGTCACGACTACCAAAACCGATCCATGGGTAGAGAGCCGTAGAAAATTTTAAGGATCCTTCCATGACTTCACTGACTTGACAATTCGAATTTCTCGAAAATTTCAATTCGCCGTGTTTCATGTATTACTTTTTTCTCCTCTTTTCTTTCTTATTCGCATCTCTCTCTCTTTTCCCACGTTAAGACTCGCGTCCACTCTAACCTCACTTTTCTCATTGATCATTAATTTTCTCATTATCCGTCTCCTCTTCCTCTTGTCACGGTTATCGCGCGTGACGATTTTTTACACGACAAAATTTCACATTCCTCATTATCTTCTCCGCGTGTCGTTACGCTCCGTACATACTTATAGTGCCAATGTAGAAATTGACGTGGCTCCAGACACCTCGGTCTATAATCACGTCCGATTGGTATATCCTTTCTAGTAGGATTTTGCCTGGCGTTTCTTTGGCTCCTGCTTTTCAAAATTCTCGTTCGACACGTGAGCAGTGAAAGGTGAACGGGGTTTCGCATGAAGTGGCTGGGACAGGTCAAGAGTTCGGATATTTTGGGCGAAGACCTCATTGGTCAGTTTCGTTTTTTGATTTTTCATTTTTGTTAGCACAAAACACAACGGGTTATCTTCGATCTCGCGCACGGTTTCAAGCAGCCCACCGTGGCCAATCGATTCGGAGTAGCGAAATATTTTACATTTTTATTTTTTTTTGAACTAAAATTTGAACAATATTTCACATTCTTTCCCCTCCCCACCCTCCAGCGCCAAACTTTTTCTATCTCGAACAAACCATTATCCCCGTTTCGCGTGGTTATCGAATTTACATGGCTGCGGTGGGTTCGACGAAAACTTTTGTTATCAGCTGTACGACTCGTGTACGTATTAATGGTATAATGAGCATCTACATTGTTAAAGTCTCTACGAGATTATGGAGAAAAAAAAAATAGATCACTTATACTCCCAAAATTAATATATCCATGCGGTTATTCCCACAGGCCAGCTTCAAAAATGTATTAATAATATTTGTATTATCATTATCCTGTGTGTATGTAATATACATATATATATAAAACGAAAAGTAGGAAGGAGAGAAAAGAAATTCATTATCCGCTACCAAAGGATTAGAGAGAGAAGGAGACAGCGAGATAGAAATAAATAGTAACAGAGAACAAGTTCAGCGCTTAATTAATTTTAATCTAATTAACGCGGATGACTCGAAATACAGTAGTAGCAGTAAAAAAAATAGACACACTGTGTAACCTCTCCTCCAATTTCGTTATTGCCGGGCAGTAGAGCGTAATTGATTTGTCAGCTGATTAATCGATTAATTTAGGGATGAGAGAATTTAGAGAAAGAGAGAGAGGGGGGGGGAGGGGATGCAATAAAATTGCAGAAAAGAGAGAGTGAGAGAGAGAGAGAGAGAAAAGTGTAAAGAATTTCACTTGACAGATCAATCTCAAGGATTAATTGACTTTTGACCTAAAGTACCTAAATAATTTCGAGGGAATCTTAAAAAAATTAATATTATCGATTAGATATCGATTGTATGTTGATTACAAAAATAATTCATTTATCAGTCACGCTAGCAGATATTTTAAATCCTCCGACTTGCATATTGTGCGTGAAAAGATGTAGAAAAAAAAAACATTTAAACCAACGGCAACGAATGGTGGATGCGCTTCTAGTGAAAAGCACTGTAGCTTCTTGTCAACTAGCCTCTATGAGATGTATATATATATATAAAATTAATAACGCACATCTGAATATATATGTCTATAATGACCAGAAGGTATTATTGTATATATGGGTCGATTGCCTGGGGGGGGGGGGGGGGGGGGGCCTAT
>JARQTI010000896.1:42530-161719 GCA_030142655.1 Trachelus tabidus
CCCCCCCCCCGCCGAGGAGAAGCGCGATAAGCTACGTCAAGCTGGTAGAAAGCTCAATGATAGAGTGATATGCGAAGTGTCTTTCAATTCTAGTCTTTTTTTGGACTGGACAAAATTCCTGAGAAATTTGCAGACTGTCTCTCTTTGTTTTCCGTCCGAAAGACGAAGAGAGAAAGAGGGAGACAGAGGACAGAGGGAATTTCCAAGGATTCCCAGAGGAATGTCGAGATTAAATCGTTGCGTAGAAAAGACACCCTTTAGAGTAGGGTCGATAGGCCATAAAAAATAAAAGAAGTCAAGGTCGGAGGTCAAACACGTGGTAGTAAAAGGAGTTACAAATCTGTGTATACATATAAAGTAATAAGCACCGACGGAGACAAAGGAGCTACTGAAATTGAAAGATACATATATAAAGTGTCGATTTTTCATAAGACCTCCGAAAAATCGTCGATTCTCAGATTTAAGGGGGAAAGAAGAAAAAAAATATTTTTTTTTAAAGCAAGACGAATCTTCCTTCTTATTTGAAAAAAGCGACTTTTCTATTCTATCCCATATAAGTTATATCATCGAGATAGCGTCCTGAGCCTGCACCCCCCCCCCCCACCCATACAATATACCATAATTTATATATATATATACACATATATATAAACTCCAAGGGCAAAAGAATAACGAATGTCTAGGCCTCCACTGAGGTCACAATGGATGCTCAGACTCCGTGACGTAGAGTCTGTACTGGCTAAGATAAAATAGGACAGTAAAGGAGAAGTCGTCTTACGAGGCGAGCTCGAGTATAACAACGAAAGAGCGGTGAATTGGATGAGAGTGAGGAAAAGATTGAAAAAGTAAAAAGAAAAGAGAGAGAGAGAAAGGGGACTGCGGGAGAACCCAAGAGAAAGAGAGAGAGAGCAGTTAGATGAAAAAAGAAATTAGATACAGACACCATATACATATTATATACGGTTCGAGGGGTGGATCGAGTTAAATATATAATATCAATGTAACGTTAAGAGGAAACGTTATGCGAGTCTCGTGTTTGAGGTTAGGTTAGATGAAAAAATAGGACGCTTAGTCCTCGGCTGCATACGAAGTTAATACGAAAGAGGCGTTTATAAATACAACAATATCCCAGTACTTGGTAGCGTTTGCTTGCTCTCTGGCATACAGGTACGCGATATACGATTATATCACAGTGACACACATATATGTATATATAGAATATATACATATATTCTGTTGACACAGTCTGCTGTACAATCGATTGCGGTAGGTTGTTGCTGTTATTATTATTATTTGTTTGTTTTGGGGAGATCTGGCAGGGGTGGGACTGACCTGAGTCACAGGGCTGTACTCGCTAGCCGTGGTACTAGCCGTCGACTTAATCGTCCCGGTATCGGAGGCCTCCAGCGGCCTACAACTCCGTCTCCGCATTTTCTCGGCCTCGCGTGAGAATCGCGCCTCGACGTCGAGCCGCCGTGCCTCCAGCTGTTCCCGTAAATCCTGCCGATTGCGAAAGACGATCTCGCTCTCGGTTTTCTCCCTCCTCGGCCTCTGGGGCCGCTCGCCGAACGAGAAGTCAGTTAGTACCGGTTCCCCGGGTGCGCTCTTCTTGCCGGGACCGGATATACCGGCCACGCTGATCTCGCTGCCGCGACGATTGCCGCTCGCGAATATACTCGACTTCGAGTCGGACTTGTGAAGGTACGCGGAATGCCTCGTCGACGGAAAGAAGTCCGAGTTCTCTCTCCTGAAGGCACGGCTGAACGGTCCATTGGAGAGCTTGGAGTCCGACTCCTGTCTCCTGTGAAGCGGCTTCGGCTGATTGTGATGGCTGTGAGAATGATGCTGGTGATGATGATGGTGACTCTCGCGCTTCTTCTGCGAGGCGCTGCTGCTGCTGTTCGTCGTAGTTCCCGCAGCTCCCGTCGAGGTGGCGGCACCGGCGATACCGTCGATCAGCGTGCCACGCTTTAGGGTCCTGTCGCTCGACGACGACGTGGCGGTGGACGAACGCTCCTCGCTACTCGACTTGCTTGCCACCTCCTGTTTCATTTTATCCAACCTTTCGTTAAATCCTTGAAAGAAGCGGGTAAAGTCCCACTCCTTCAGGAGCAGCTGCTCGTCTATTTCCGAGCGCCGGTTGTTTCCCGCTTTATCGTCCGGCTGATTAAGTTTCTACGCGAGCGGATGAACGACAGAAATGACAAAAAAAAGATACATGCATAATATTCCTGACGTCGGTGGATGACATGAGGATTCAGGTGGGTGGGTGGGTGGAGTTGGAGCGATTCTCTCGCTCGTAATAATACATATATATCCATTTTTTCTTGTCTCCTTATCTTTCAAAAATTAACCTCTTCGAACCTTCCTCGCTTGTTCCCCCCCCCCCCGCCCCAAATAAAATCTCTCGCTCCGTCGATTTACGAGTCTGACAATGTTTCTTTTTTTTATCACGCGACTACAGGACTTCGTGCCTGACTCCAGTCACGGGATTCCTGACATCGTTGACTTTATACGAACTAAAGATTCTCTACGTCCAAGTAACGTCCGTTCTTTGGTTATGGCTATGCTACGTGAATATCATTTACTTCTTTTTCCTACATCCGCAACGCTACAAGATCCTGAGCGATCGTCGCTCGGCTATCAGCCGGTACTGGCTGCCAGAGAGTTTATGCAATTGTTAAAATTGATATGTGATGAAAAGTCGGTCACGAGGAAGGATAATTGACAGCGGACTTGTTGCACCAGCAGGGTGAATCAGTTGAGTGTAACAGCCTGTCGGGGTGATGGGTACTGTCTGTAAGTTGCACATGTAAATGCTTTACATCTTTTTTCTTCCTTTTTTTTTAGTGACAACGACACTCCTGGATAACACGAGCGTGAACGTGGTAATGGATGCCAGTGAATTAGCTACGAACAAGGTGGGTGAAGGAGATGTAACGAAAAAAAAAAAATTAAAAATAAATAATGCTAACAGTAAATGTAGGTAATGCAGGCCCTTCCTCTCATTCGCGACAGAGATCTTCTCCTTCCTTTTGCCTTCGTTCTTCCCACCGGTGAAAAGTAGGAGAAAGGAAAAAGAAGGACAAGCACAGGATCTCCCATCGTTGAATTTTCCTCTTATCCCGTCACCGTTAATAGACTTTTACACACACTCACTGTGCTCTGAAACAGTGTAAACTTTTCAGACCCAAACGAGCACAGAATAACGACATTACATTTTTGTACAATCATCCAATTTCATCGTGACAATGGATCACCGGTGACTCGGATATCCTCGCACGGTGGGGCAAGGACAATTTTTATTGAAAACGAGGAAAATTCTGCCTCAAAGGAGAGCATACATGTATGTGATAAAAAAAACCTGTCCGTATGTGGACGGTTAGAAAAATATTTTTGTTTAATTAAAAAAAAAAAGCAACGTGTCACGTCGTCTCGTATGTGAAGCGTGAACATCGAGGCAAAGTGCTACTGACACTTAAATTACGTGAAATATATAAATGTAATGTGCGTATATATATATTTATAGTATATGCACATATATCGTGTGTATATACATATACACAAATACAGATAGGATACAGATAACAGAGGTGTACGATAACCATCAGCACACATAAACTACTTATACAGTGTGTGTGTTTATGTGTATATATGAATACAGACAGAAATTTCTTCCCTCCGACTTTTTGCATAGCAACTGGTCAAGGCAAGAGAGAATAATTACCAACGAAAAGTAATCGTATCCCAAAAGTCCAATTCCAAAAGTGAAAATGATTCTTCACCGTCGTACTACAGCTATAACGTGAATAATCCCAATCGGATTGATTTTTGAAAAAAAAAAAAAAAGAAAAAACCAGAGAGAAACAAATTTTCCCTTAGTGTCCCACAATGTACATGATAACTCGGTTGCAAGAACGTCCAAGAGATACACGATGTGATAAGTAATGACTTGTACACGGCAGTTGCGTTTTGTAAGAGTGAAAAAAAAATAAAAGTGATTATCAGTGCTACGTGAGTCTGGGTTGCAGGGGTACGATAAGAAGTAAAATTTGGATTACTTACTCGTTTCATGACTAAGGTGCGATCGCCCGATTCTTCCTCGTCGGGTGTTGGTGGCAAAGGTCGATTTGGTGCGCCACCTGTGGATAAAGAAGATTCGAGTAAGGCGTGTGCGCGTATATATTTGAATCAGATCATTAAGTGTATTAACAGACAGAACTGAAAGTGACAATTGGATTAAAGATTTAAATCTAGTAATATAAGAGTAATAAAAAAAAGTCGATACGTTTCTCCTACCTTTTGGCTTACCTTCGTGGTGAGAATTCTGAGCATTGTGGGACGAGTCGGACGACGGTCTGAAAGGAGAAAATTCAGGGCTGGAGCGGCAAAAATAAAGATCGGGATTGACGAAGCGATGACGGGTGCGCAGAGCAGATGGTGATGATGATGATGATGAACCGCGATGAAATTGATGATTTTCGACGAGGTAAAACAAAATGGGAATAAGGACGATAAGAATGGCATTAGTAATAATTACATTGAACTTTAATATTAACATGGAAAGCCTGTTTCGAGCGTCCAGCGACGATTCGTGACTCCAGGACGAACAGGCGTTCCAATAGAGTACATTGGTTCATTACCGGAAGTGATAGCAAGACGTATGAAGAGCATGACAGTGACAAAGGACAATGAACCAACGATTATTCAATTATCGTATCGTCGACCGAACGTTATACTCACAGTGGTTTGGGCGGATCACTGGCCAGCAAGGTTCCGTCGTTCCTCATATTGCTTCCGCTGGGATCCTCGATATCGTCGTCGCTGTCACTTTCGATTGACAGCGCCTAAGAAGAAAGGAAGAAAGAGTTATTCCTGGTCACACAAGATTCCTCAACGCACAGGCAGATCGATCGATCATCAAATTGTAGTAGCACAGTGATCAAGAGAGCAAAGTAGTCAAGAGCAGATGTCAGCACCGCTACGCAAAGTCTACGGAGTGAAGTTAGATCACAAGTCTGTCATTATTATAAAACGATAATTGATTAATGAAAAGGTCCGACAACCTCCACGTGCTTACTTGATCGAGAATACTGGAAGATTGTGGCATCTGCTTGCTGTTCTGCTCGTTGCTAGGCGCCGAATTCGACACGGACGTCGAGGCCGGCGGCGCAGACGTCTTGTGCTGCCTGTTGGGCCTCGGCGGGGCCTCAGGGCCCTGTGACACACCAAGCTCGTTGAGTTGAGCAGCCAGCATGTCCAAGTCCTACCACCCACACACACACACGACCCTGTTAGTCACTGCCGAGACACCACATCCTAGTATTACGGAAGCCGTCGAGGTCCTGGTCCATCCATAAGAATCTATCCAGGACCCATTGGGACGTCTTGCAAAAATGGTTCAGGACGCTCTTCACCTTCCCAATGAAGTCCTTGGGCCCTTTATAGATTCGTAAGGAGACCTTCGACGCGACGACTTGTTAGTCGATGAATCATCGATAGGTACGATCACAGTGTTCCCTTGGCTTCCCACATTAATGACTTATCGATCGATACTGATATTTGTTAATGATTAATTGATATCTAAGCTCTGTACCAGCAGACAGTTAAAATTACTCCAAAAAAGCTTTCTTTTCCCACGAGCCACGTACATCTGGGTTAGTCTAGGTGCATCCATCTGATTCTATGATAAACAATGACGTATGATCATTCAAATTAATTTTCTTGACAGTCTGACTTGTCAACAGATGCAATCTACGAGACTCAACGTCCTTTCTGTTTTCATTGGAAGCAATCGAGCTTTATCGTACATTAAAATTACGAGGACTTCCTGATAACATTGTTAAAGCGTGAACGGATTATAAGCGCCGTGCGCAGTTGAGTGTAACAGTGGATGCACAGTGGCAGACGTATAACGAGTAGTGTTGCCGATGATGGAAAATAAAAAAAAATTAAACAGAAAAATCCATGAAGGCAGAGCATAGAGTAAGGTGAGGAAGAAGAGCGGCGAAGAAACGTGAAGAACTAGAAGAAGGTTGTGTTGTCTTCTTACCTCCGGCCTCCTCGGCGGCAGCTACAGTACATGAACATGAAAAAAAAAAGAGAAAAACCAAATACATTCCAAAGCCAAACGCAACAGGCTTTTATCTATGATTTTCTCTATTTGTGCACGTGTCCTTTGATAAGAGATACGTGCGCGCGACATCTCGCGCCGAGTGGGGTGGATAAAAAAATTTTTTCTCCTCGCCGCAAAAAGCCTCGGCATCCGGAGTACGTTTCGCAAGGTGGCAGAGAGCCAATAGTCTAATAAAAAGAGCGCGGACGTATCGCTTGTTTCTGTAAAACCAATTGCGATCGTATTTCCCGAGTCAGGGACGATGATAACAGTCAAAGAAAGAAACGATTGTTTTCGCCCCGAGAAATACACGTGACAGCCGTGTAACAATGAGTCTTTATCGGGTTTACTGTAAGGAAAAAAATATATATATTCTTCGACTGTCAAATTGATTAAAAGTTCTTAACCTCGAGACGTCGCGAAGCCTCGGGACGCCACCGGGCTGACAGTGCTTAATGAAACAAGTGCCGTTTCCGGCGCACTATAGACACGTTAACGTAGGTCGTGAAATTGCGAGATTCTAGGTAATCGTATGACAGACAGAACAAGGACAAAGATAAGAGAGAGAGAAAAAAAAGAGACAAGTCAGATGTACAGAGAGCGAAGTAAGAGAACCGTGAGACTAGCGTTAAAGATAAAATGGCCACGAGTACCATAAGAAAAATGTTAGACGTGCCATAGAAATGACATATTTTGACTGAGAGACAGAGAGATAAGAAAAAAAAAGCTAAAAACAGATAACCAATACACAAGATCTCTGACAGCAGTAACAGAGCAGCCTCAGCAGTAGCAGCTGTGCGATTATATTCTCGTGCTGCTTGTGTAAACGATCTTCTCCATATCTCCTAGGAGTTCCTTGGGTAAGATCAGAATTAGAGAATTTCAAGAGTGAGCTAATAACTCGAAATAGAACCAACAGTGCGAGCACGAGTCCCAATCCCATTGAGATCCAAATGGCTGGGAGTCGAAAGATCATAAACGCGTCTCCTGCTCGGCCCCTGTTCATCCGAGCAATAGAAAGTAAGTCGTGTGCATACGCATGGCATAACTAATGTCTAGGGCATGACAAGTAAAGGTAGAAAGGACGTTCCTTACCATTGGTTTGAATATCTGACTGTTTCTCTGGGGTGCTGACTGCCCACCAGAGCCAGCGGCACTTCCGCCGCCGCTCGAGGGCGCTTGGTGATTCGAGGGTGGCGTGGAGACCTTGTGCGGCTGACGTGGATCATCTCTTGGCGTCGGGGGCAAGGGTCGCGACGGTGGCTGTGGGTCTGGCACCACTGCAGGTTAGAAAGTACCAATGGCGAAACATGCAATGAGGAACGAGTGTCCGAATCTCCCCGGAGTGCGGCACCCTGGTGTTTTAAACCTGGTCGCAAAGACTCGGGCCACTCAGAGTGTTCTCGCTTACCGATCAGTCTGTGCGGAATAGCCGGTCTGGCCGGTGGTCCAGGCTCGGGAATTTCCCGTCGTCCCTTGTCCTTGGCCGGTGGCTGTGGCACGTCCTGGGTGAGCGTTCGACCTTCCTGGATCTGCTGGAAGTTACGTCTGAGAGTGTCGCCGCCTGGCGCTTGAACTATCGAGGACGGCTCACCGGCCAGGGCTGGTTCCTCCTCCTCGTTCTCGCTACCGCTGTACCGATAATCCTCACGCTCTGCAACGGTACGAAGATACGATATATTATTTATCATCAAAGATAAAGCAAAGTATAAATCGTTAGTGGGTTTAACAAGTGGCTCTTCTGCTTGCCCCAAGAGCGTCCATTATCGGTCTTGTTAAACGAACGAGTTGCGGAGAAAAAAAATATTTACTGGAGGCAATATAGCGATAAAGGGAATTTCTATCCGCGATAACTCCTCGGTAATTGCAGCACAAATTGCGGCCTGGAGGGGAAGGAGACTAATTGCTTGGACGATATAGTCAATGGAAAAAAATAAAGTAATGAAAGTTGAAGAAAAAGAGGAACGGATGAAGAACGTTCTTGGCTACAATAAAATTGTACGGCGCTCGTGCGTCTCTTCTCTGTCCCACGGAAGTAGAAGTTGCCCGGGATAATTTCCAGATCCTCGTGTGGCTACTCGTTCACGTAGGTGGACCAAATTACCTTTCTCCTGTTTGCGCTTCTTGCAGCGGTCGATGTGATCCTTAAGCTGAATTCTCACTTGTCGCTCGGTCGGTTGGTCCCGTATGAACGGATGCTTGAGGAGCTGTTCTGTGTAAGGCCTCTGGTGATAATCCTTTACCAGGACGGTCTCGATAAAGCCGTGAAACTTTTTCGCCCACTTCTTCGACTTGAGTCGCGGTGGCGGATTGCGTGGAATCAGGAAGAGTGCCTGGTGCAAAGTTAAAGGACGATTAAGGTGACGGTCGGCGCCGAGAAATATACCGGAAGTCCCGTACGAGCAAAATGAAACTTACTCTCATGGGATGAAGGTCGCAGAGCGGTGGCTGTGACTCAGCCATTTCTAAAGCAGTTATACCCAGTGACCAGAGGTCACTTCTGTTGTCGTAGGTCGCATCCGGATTCTCGTCGCAAGCGATTACTTCCGGCGCCATCCAATATGGCGTACCGATGAAGGTATTCCTGCGTCCTATTGTCCTGTCCAGTTGTGCGCTTACTCCAAAGTCAACTGTGAATCGGAGAAAGCAATCAGATGGCGAGTCTCCTATTGTGCCCGCTACAAATTTCACCCTGGATCCGTCTCCTGGGAAACTTACCAAGCTTGACTTCAGCATTGTCTGTGAGCAGAACGTTCTGTCCCTTTATGTCCCTGTGGATGACTTTGTTGCTATGAAGATAACTAAGTCCACGAAGTATCTCCCTGGAAATGTAGGCGATCCATTCCTCCTTGAGGCTCTGACCCTTGGTGGATTTCACTAGGTCCGTCACGGAGCCAGCTCCGCAGTACTCCATAACCAACCACAATTGATCGTCCTTACCAGGTGGTGACTTTTTGATGAATGCCCCATAGTACGTTGCTATGTTTCTGTGATTCGAGTACTAAAAGCAAAACGATGTACTGATCAGTGTAAAGTCACCCAATAACTTATTCCTCAATCTTTGAACGGTATTCGCTATGAAGTAGAACAGCATCGACCATATGTCTTATGCAATTAGCCGTCAGTAAAGATATTTTTTTTTTAATTTTACAAAAGTGCGGATACTCTATTTTTCCAAACTTTTTGTCCTTGAAAGGACAATCTAAAAAAGCAATGTTACAAATCAAACAAATTTTAATGGATTCTCATTGTAACAGTGATTGCATAAAACATAAAACACTTCCACACACTCCATACTGTTCCACCTGATAACTCCATCTTACCCTCTTGAGCACATTGATTTCTAACTTGATCTCCTCTTCCTCGTCCTGAAACACAGAAAAAAACTCGAGTTAGATTTACTCAGTCTTCACCTGGCGCTTTAATAATTTACTCCACTAGTAGCACGAGGATGTAGCTCTCGCATGCTACACACACCACAGTCATCCTGACACAGTAGATTACAAAGGGGTGAATCAGGTAGGTACATACGTAGGAGTCAGGACGTATCCCAACAGCTAAGTGCAAAACAGGTTCCCCACTAGCTATAATAGACGTCTGCTAACTGACCCTAGACTATTACGTACAAGTACTCCTGGAGCACATCAGGAATCCACTAGACTGAATTATAGCTGACAGGGAATCTCCAGTACGCATAAAGTCTTAGTCATATCTGAGATATGATATAAAGCTCCAGCGAACAAGGAATTCAAAAAATTACTTTCCACTACGTACCACAATCCTACGACTTATACCTAATACAATATTCATCCACTGCGTAGCCATTGTTATACACATATGGTGTAACAAGAATAGGATGGGCACTGCGCAGCCACACAATGAGCATCCATATGATAATTAACGTAATTACAATCTCCCTCATCACCCTTACAATCATTATTAGCCATCCTCTCATTAAATTGACTAAACAAGCGTCTCCTGGAGGTCCTAAGGGATAGGGAGGGATCATTTAAAAAAGAAGTCAACTCCCATAACGGTCATCCCTCAACAAGACAAGTCTAATTAATTACTTAAACAGCCCCCGCAGTAGTCAGTATCAGAATCAGCGAAGAGTATGGATACCTAACAAAAGTTCACAGCGACAATAAGTCAACATAGGTCAGGACACTTAAAACAGAGGAAATTTCCTAAACATAAGAATCTAGTCCAAACAGACAGCAAATGATTCTATCCCAATACAAATTTCGTAAATCCGCCTACACAGTTTCTTAAGATACCATTGAAAACGTATAACGGGTGTTCAGTTTACTCCCTAATGAATGCCAGAGTTTACCTTTCACAATACACATACATAAATACAGGTGGCAGCAGCGACAACCGATTTACAGACAGGCTTAACCACAGCTACAAGAGAAGTGCATAGCTGCGGTTGCATTAACGGATTCTTCGGTGCATCCTGAGAGATAGAATTTCGCCACCTGTACATTATATACGTATATGCGTATACATATAACACCGGAGAGTGACACGTCACGAAGACACTCAGGCAACCTACATCCGTTCAAAAGGAAACCGCAAGTCGTTTAAGACTCTCAACGAAAACGTAACAACCTTACAAATACCAATAATTCTTTCAAGTCAAAAGCCAGAATGCATTTTCAATATTCCCACTTAACGATATGTACGTCCTGGGACGAGTCCTGATCCTTTGGATGAACGTGCTCTCGCCGAAGACGTGCGTGATGGGAACGTAGTTTAGCACGTACATAAATAACGTACGTACACCATAGGTGGACTCTGGTTATTTATCTCATACGTAGTATCCATACGCGTAAGTGCAGTGTGGTACGAAGAGCATGCGAGGAGAGGAGACGCGTGTTCAGGGTGTCTCAAGAAGTACACAAGAAGTCTGGAAGAAGGGAAAAAAGATTTAAAAAATACGGTAAACGAGTAGGAGGAAGTCAGCCATTGAATTAGATACACAGAAGGGGGGGGAGACAAGGTGGACAAGGAGTGAAAGCCATGAGAGAGAGTATATGGGAAAAAATTTATATGAATTAATACCGTCCGTGGTATTGTACCTTGATCACCCGTTATAGCCTGTTCACCAGGTGGTTTACGTAAACGTAAACGCGTAACGATCACGCAAGCCGATTCGCAATGGCAGCAACGAAGAAGCCGAACGAGCAGGTCACGTTGGCTAGCGTGATAGTGGGCGGTCTATCTCTTTTTATTACACATGGTGTGTGAATATATATACACGAAAGAGCTGCCATTAGCATAAACGTGTGTCTCCAAGGGGTAGAGAAGTAGGGTCATAGTTCCTATTCGTGGCTGGTCGTGATCCTGAGGAAATATCCGCTAACGGCTCTTTTCGGAATCCTCCGTAGGTACAGTTTCTATTGGATTTATCCATGTACGGACTTGTTATGTACATAGTGGTAGCTAGTATCAGAGACTGAATTTTCGCTGTCTCCCAGGAATAACGTTAAAAGTCCCAGACGCACATATGTGGGTCTTATGTATGCGATACGTATAGGTTAGAGTTTCCTTCCATTCCTGACCAACCATTTCTCTGTTACTATCTGTGTACCGGTGGGTTTCTCGGGTTGCTTCGACTTCGCCAGGGCGCCACACCACGTATTCCAAAACCTGTTTTTCTTCGGCAAAACGAAAAGCGTGAACCCCACAGCGCTCGCGGAACGGTCGGCAAGAGACCGGGATGGCTGTGCAGGAACCACCGATGCAAAATGGATGAGCCAAATGCATTGGTATATATCTTGCCACTGGGTATGAGCTGCGTGGTGAATTATATTAGGAAGGAGTTTATATGGTTGAACCGTGAGGGACTAAAGGACAGAGGAATTAAAGTTTCAACGAATTTATGGATTTTGCGACATTTCTGGTACGAACCTTCGTCAGCTGAATTATTAGGTGGATGATGTGGGGTGAAATATTTTTAATAATTTATAAAATCAATCACTGATTTTTACTTGAAAATTTTGCATACCCAGACGCTGTTGCGAGAGCGATGAAGATAATTCAGCTGATTTAAAACCTCTTTTATCACTGATAAAAGTCTTAATTGTTATCTTAATTCATAGAATCCTCACCTCGGTAACGTCCATGACTTTGATCGCTGCCAGCTGACCAGTCTTCGTGTGTCGACCCTGAAAACAGAGAGAATTCGATGAGTAAATCGTTAATTAAATAAAAAAAGTACATAAACAACATATATGTAACATAATATATAATAAAAAAATAATATCTCAACCTAAATACGTATATGCGTACTCATATGTGTCCGAAGCAGTGGACAGTCTCCCAAGGGTGAGATCGTGCAACTTCCACGAAGAAGACTGATGATTCATCTATCAGTTACAAGCGAGAAAGAGAGAGAGAGAGAGGTAGAGAAAATAAATGAGAATTCTACGGGTTATCCGAGTGCGACTGGTTCCTTCCCAGAATGACAAGGATAAGAAGAGTCACGATTTCCCTTCTACGAATTCCAGCACGAATCCCACACCACATTTGATATGATAATTCAAACAAAAACATTCAACACTGGCTTCCCCCTGGATCAGATCAAATCTCCCAGTTAGTAGATAATGTAACAATAAAATTGAAGATCGAGACTATAGGACTTTCGCAACCTACAAAAAAAAAGGTAGAACGTTACTCAGTCTGATTCCCATGATAAAAATCGAAAGAATTCTCTCCATTCACAAAAAGCTCCTCCACCACTCTCTGATGCGTCTGGCAATCCTGCCATAAGCTCGGTCATTATTCTCCGATCTTTTTGGCGTTTCCAAGGGACTCGCTGCTTCACACACATTTTCATTCTGGCTTTTCGTAGCAAAGCGATACACGGCAGCTCTCTTTTTTCTTTCTCCCAAGTAGAGAATAGAAAGAAAAGTAAAGAGAGATAGAAACTCGTTGAAAAACACGTCAAAGGACATTTTACGCCGCGCGGTTACTTACTCACAGCCATCAGTACAGAGGTACAAAAGTACTGCGGATAGGTAAGAATAAAAGAACATACGACGACGAGTGTCCCGTCTGGCTTTACGTATTTGTTTCGTTACGACCGGACACACCGAGTTTACGCGGACTGTCAACCCATCGTCACCGAAATAAGCCGATTATAACGACTCCGTGAGCTTCCTGTTTTTTTCAAACTTCTTCGTTCGTAACGGCTTCTTTATCGAGTTGCCATTTTTCACCGCCAGATGGAACAACAGCGCCAGCGGCGTTGGCGTCGAGACCAGACGGGAAATCTACATTGGAATTTTCTTTTGCAACTACTGACAGCCACTTTTAAAATATAAATACACCGCACAGAGAAATACGTAACGGTATGCTCGAATTCAATTGTGTTACGATTTAGATTCCAGGAAGGTGATTCATTGTCCCATTAAATATTGCGTCATTCCCGATCTATTCGTTCGACCCAGAGGAATTTTAATCTGTCAATTCCACGTAAGTAAGCGAAGAAACGTTATGCCCAGAAGAAGGCTTTCACTCCTTTTTTGATTTTGTCAAGGGACTAAACGGCTACCTGGATCAGCGTTCAAAAACAGATTATCGCTGATGAATTCCCCAGGGAGTAATTACGTATGAATGAAACTCTTTGATTCCATAAGCCGTATCGTTTAACGCGGATTTATTCCTGGTCTCCTTGTATTAAGCGATTCCATGGCGCCCACGTAAAAAGTCCGCACGAGACAGTTCAGTGAAAGTTATCAGTACCTACAGGTACGTGGCTGCCTGCCTGAGTATCTGCTTACTTACAAAATAAAAAGTAAAAATACAAAAAATATATTTTAAAAATTTCCGTCTTTCTACAGAATACACAAAAGCTAACCCTTAAAACCTGAGGATCACCCGGCTATTAGTAGTTGGTTATGTAAACTCCAGCCACGTGGACAGTGCCGAATCGACAAATTCCAAGACATCCGAGTATAAGAAATTGAAGACAAAGAAAAAAAAAGAAAGACATTCCCAGGCGCTTCCTTCCTTGTGCGTTTGTCATGCTTGAAATTTCACCACAGCAAAAAGACATGGAATTCCGTTCAACGAAGGATGTAAGGTAATTTCCTTTATCCCATGCTCAGCAGATAAATTATTGATAACAGGAGTCCATTGCAAACGAACTCGCAGGTCAACGGATCGAACTAATTTCTTAATAATCTTACGAATATACCTTCTGCTTTAAAAGGAGGGCGTATGGACAGCACGGAAAAATAGCTGAGACGCCAAGAATTTCTCGAATCATCAGAATCTTGAGAATCGGTCGCCGAGAAACTGTGTCTTGCACGTTAACACGTACGTACACGTACGTCTCTGAGAGTAGGTCTGCAGTGCACATATATACACATTTACCAGAGAGGAATGCTAAACGCGAGGCAGAAGGGAGTATTAAAATGGGAGAAAAAGGGAGAGAAAAATCGAGAGCAGTAGAAAGTGTGGAGAAAAAGTGACGCGTATACGTGAAAGCATGGTGTGTATCCTATGAAAAGACGTTGCTTAAACATATATCGGTATATCGGTACTGTTTATTGTGAGAAATGGTTCGACTTTTCCTCCTCTTCTGTATTTCTCTCTCATTGCCCGGGCTGCCAGATAAATTAAGCGTATTTATTGGTCTAGGATTTGAAGGCGATCGAGGAGGCAAGGGGGATTCAACGGCGACAACAGCCTTTCCAAGAATGCCCTGGGCCGAGGAAGGCATTGCCGAAAGTATATCTGGTGGCTGCTAGAAGCAGAAAAAAAACCTTATAAAAGAAAAAGTCAAGCCCCAAGGGGAGTAGGGAGATCCGAAGTCGAAGGAAAAGTAATCCCTAGGCCCACAGCCTCTTGTTCGTAGGAGATGCGTCTCGGATTTTTTTTTTCCCAAGGAAAATTCTCCCCTGGCCTCCCGAAGAGGCCTGAGAGAGACTGAGAGCGTGAGAGAGAAAAAGCTAACGATATCGGTTAAAGGACGGCACCCGCAAACACGCGGATCCAATAAGTGGCTGAAGGAGAAAGAAGGAGAAAGTCCAAGAGAAACAGGACACATGGGACAAGGATGATAGAGAGGAATCTTGCCTCCATCTTCCTGGAGCAAAGATTTTCGTCTAGACAAAATTCCAAGCAGAACGAGTCCTTCGATACTCGTTACCGATGTCCTAGGTAGACCCGCCGGAGTTCCTTCAGCCCGTTATAAATCAGTATAGCCCGTATACCCAGGGACCTAGCCCAGCGCCAAGGGCATATAGTCCATACAGACATATTATATATTAAAGTCGTAGCAGATACCTGAAAACTTTGAAAACTCCAAGAAAATTGGAATAGACGTCGTAAATCAGTATTACGTCCCACTGGCTGAATCCACAGAATTTCTTATTGTATCGAACGATAATGGAAAATTCAGTCTATATATATATACACAAGACCGTAAAGAGGTATCTGGAAACTTGCTACAACAAATTTCGATTAATCTTTTGACGTTCCCTTTCATTTTTTTATTCCGTACCAGCAACAGCCAATAATACTGGTTTCACAATTTTTCAGGTACGAGACCCCCGAAATTATTTGACACCGTAGAGCATGTCGCAATTTCAAATTTCCCGCTCGTTTCAGTGTCAATTACAATTAGTACCAGCGACGACCCTCGTCAAGCGAGATACGAAATTTCATTTCTATTTCTGACAGAACTAATATCCTGAGATACGGGATCAACGTTAATTCTTGGCTTTGGCTTAAAGGCGACAGGAGCGTATACAAGAGAATTCTCTTTAAATAAAAAATATAAATTGTCTCTTTCACGCTATTGTACTACTGTCATCAAATGAGAGATTCGTTCAGCAGAGTCTCAAGAAGATAAAGAGACCAAACGGACGCATCGACTGTACCAGCGATGATTATAATGCTAAATACTGTGCTTCTTTTTTTGTTTTTCTTAGTATATCAGGGAAATAACGTAAAGGTGAATCCTGCGCAATTGGATGCATCGTCGCTCGAATGATAAATCGTCGGTGATTGTGCATCGTGAAGAAAAAAAATTGCACGCGCAAGACCAGAGACTTGGACTAACCATAAGAATTATATATATACGACAGAGTGAGAAAAACATTGCAAGAGGGAAAGATAGAGAAAGAAAAGACTCGTTTACCAGGTCGAGAAAGTAGGACGAGTGTTTACGCGCGTGCAGGAATATTCCTCGACGAGAAGATCAATGTGGGAAGAACAATGGCGACGAAGACATTGATTGGGTCCTGAACGTTCAAGTTATTTCGCGTAGTTTGAATCTGCCGGTTGAACGGGGCAATTTAAAAAATAGAAAACAGACTAAGAATGTAAAGACCATGTCAACCATGAAATGGGGACCAAAAAGAAAATAAAGGGCTACCACGTGGTAGGGAAGGATGGAGTGGGACTAAGAGAGAGAAAAAAACAAAATGGCCGACGAAACATAGTCACGCGTGATACGAATGAATAAAGGATAATAGGAGTCCTGAAGCCGTTGAGAACCTGGCTCGAATAAGAATGTGGTCCATTTTTTTTGTTATAAACGACAACTACCAGGTAAATTTAACCTGGATATTATAAACAGTCAATATTCAGAGTTCCTCGATACCCAGCCAAGTATCAAGAGCCCACGCGCATGGACACGAAGGAAATAATCGCACGGGATTCCTATTACAAGCGAGAGATACAAGATATAATTAAAATCTTTAATTCGTGCCAAAGCAATGGCCCTCAAGTTTGAATGCCGCGTCACGGCGTCGATCAATGTTTCTGAATGAGGCACAAGACCAGACCCTATAGTTAACCGTAGTCTGCGGTACAGCCAGCTCCTATGCTCAGTCTCTTGTTTCTTTTCACTTTTCTCATCCTCTTACAGCCCACTCACCTAACCATTTTTTTCCAGGTTTCCCCTTCACCCACTCGTACCAACAGAACCACCACCACTTTCCGGTAAAGCCGGGGATATCTTGAAATTTGACTACACGGCACAGCCCAGGACACAGGCCACAGACACTGTGCAAGCTGAATGAGTAGCCACGTGAACAAAGTTTGAGGTATTCCTAGAGACACTAGACATTAAGCCAAGCAGTGATGCCCGACTAATAAGTCCCTTACCTTCAGACATCAGCAGATACGACGGACAAAGGTCCAGGCCGATGCGTCATAATTGTGACAGCTGTAACTCCTGTACACAACAGTTTTACTGGCAAGCAGAGAAGATAAGGAAAAAAATCTAGGAGAGATCTTGAGATGACAGAAGATAAACAAAGTGTAGTAGCAAGGAAGGAAAGACTGTAGCAGCTGGAGATTAAAGTAGTACAGAAAAATTCAAGAAGGTGAAAGACCAGGAGAGAGACCACGCATTTTTCATTCCCCGTACGAGTCGACCTCGAATTTACCAAACCGCAGAAGAAAAAGAAAAGGCGATAGAAAGGAAATGAAAACCGTCAACGACGTCCTCCGCCGTCATCTTCCCAAGAAAGGCTGGCATCGTTCGCTGAAAAAGAACGATATTGGCATCCATTGAGCATAGACGAGGCGTAATGGACGTCGCTTCTCCCTGCGTCTCCCAAAGTCAAAAGCACGGCAACCCGAATGGCGAATGAACGTGACATTGGCGGAAATGTGTTTCTATTTCAGTGTCTGCCCGCGAGGGGCTGTATCGCGATGCGTCCTATTTTCAGAGAGAGACGTGGTTGGCGCTCCCACCAGATAGAGAGAGATAGAATAAGAGACACAAGGTTCAAAGTCGAACGGGAAACGCGAATATCTCGGTGCCAGTCATGAATGAGACCGAGAGAGACGACAATAGTGGAATCTGTCGTTATTCCCTCAAGAAAGTGATAGAGTTCAGTTCCCATAAGACAAGAGACGTATACAAGGATAAATAAGAATCGAGAGGGTCGCGCGGCACTGGGTATACCCAGAACGCCATTGGGTACCGTTACACAGGGGGGGCAGTAGTGCCAAGCAAGTACATAAGTAAGACAACGCCCGATCTTTGATAGGGACGAAGCGAACGGCTGATTGCCCGTATTATCTCCCACGGACACACTTGTCCACGGGTACAGATCACCGAGTCCCCGAACGAGCGTTCGGTGCAAGTACGAGCACAGCAGAGAGAAGAGCCGACGTTACCTCGCCTTCTCCGTCGTCACGCACAGGGTCATCACCCTTCCCTCACCCACACGAAGAAGGAGGCCGTGCGCGCTCGAGGCACGAGCGTAAAAATACGTTCCCTCGTGTATTAGTCAGTCGCACCAGGAACAGCCGTGCTGGTGGGCATTAGTTAATAAAGCTGCTGCCGGGAAATGGGTTGGACACGTTTTTCTGATGGGACGAACGACACTGGAATTTTGGATCCTCGTCCCGCGAGCCTTGAGATACTTGAGATATAAGGTAACCGCATTTAGAGGTTAGGGTTGGGTTGGCGGAAATAATTTTTATCTTTGTTTTCTTCATCAGCTTTGCCATCTTGCGGTTCGTGCCGATTGACTGGAAGTCAGGGAGCAGCGCGAATGAGCTTGGTTGGCTAGGCTGACGTCCAGAAACCGTCGTGGTAGCAGCCGCTAGTGGGGACTCGCACCGTGTAACAATGCACAATGGCAGACCTTTCAGTTCCTCCATTAAATGCGGGAGGGCGTGTGACGTGCTCTCTCTCTCTCGCTCTCTCTTTCCCGGACTCTCTCTCTCTCGCTCTATCTTCCGCACACTAATGTAATGCAATGTAAATGCGTGCAAAGAGGACACAACCCA
Organism: Trachelus tabidus; assembly: GCA_030142655.1. NCBI lineage: Eukaryota > Metazoa > Arthropoda > Insecta > Hymenoptera > Cephidae > Trachelus > Trachelus tabidus. The sequence continues at coordinate 61,411 of JARQTI010000896.1, forward strand.
GTAGAAGACAGGACGGACAGACACTTGGTCCGTGGTCGCCATTAGATTATCTACGTTTACGAAGCTCGGCTACTGTTAACAAAAGGATCGCATACGGAATGCATTCTTATTTTTTCGTATGATCAAGTTTTTTAAGGTATTCATTAAGGTTTCTCCTGCGTCGACGGTATAATCAGCCAAGGTGAGGTTACGAGAGCCGTCGTTACGCAAGATTTTGAAGCATGAAAAATCGCAGGGAACAAATAAAATCCATAAGAATTTACAAGGACACCCCGTTCTTGTATAACTACAGAGTAAAGGTTATACTAATTTCCTAGACGGTCATGAAACTAAGAGGAAGAAAAAAAAAAGAGCGCAGAACCAGAACGAACGACAAAAAGGAAGGCGAGAGCTCATCAAGGAGATTCAAAAAGAACCGATTTCATCGAAGTGCCCGTCTATAATTTTCCATTCCACGATGGTCACGCACCCCTCGTTAGCTCTTTCGAGGTACACAAAAAAATAGAGATATGGGGGGTTAACGAGGAAAGCCGGGAGTGGGAAGGGGGGTCGAAGACCTCTCGGCTTTTCATTCGCTTTTTCGTCGATTCCCTCGTTACAAATGAGCCTAACGTTTTACTACGGGGAATCCTATCTCTTTACCCTCTACCATTTTTTTTTCCCCACCATTAACGGTTCTCCGTCTTGCCGTCCCAAACAGACTAGACCTACAGACCCTTCCCCTACCCCACCATCATTCCCTATTAGCACAATAGAGTGACTGTGACTGTCCTCAAAGCCGAAATATCCCTGGGACGTATTGAAATGCACTATAAAGACATTGTGAAGCCACCTTAAAGAAAGTACTGGAGGAAGTGCAACGGCACCGCTGCAATGTATTTCCCGGCCACACCCAATCACCAAGTATAATAATTCCAGCACAGGGTTATCCCCCTTTACGCCACTGTAACCGTATACAGTACAGCGCAGTGCACTGTGGCACACGTTACAAGCAGCAAGTAGAGGCCAAGCAATAGTATATTCGGGTAGAGAGAGAGAGAGAGAGAGAGAAAGACTATTAGGTTATAAACTTGTAACATAAAGCCCCGAGTTCCAAGTCACCGTAGCCTCCTCGCGCAGAGCCAAGGACTTTCTAAGTCGTTCGTGGCAGACGGTCGGACGGCCCGGGTCGACCTTGAGCCAGCTGACCTTGCCAAGGAGGAGTTAAGGTCGTACCATGACCCGACGGCAACGTCCAGCACCCACGTGGGAACTTGTAATATCAAAGTGAGCAAAAGAAAAAGACACTGACTCTCTTTGAAAAGTAAACCCTAACGGATACATAACCTCAAAGCTTCAGAGCCAATAACGTCGCTCCTTGGTACCCACTGGATATTACAAAGGTAGCCAGAGCCATCTGTACGGGTGTTTCTGTCACCTACGAGATCGAACCACTTTCCGATCATCATCCATTGTCGTACCCAGGCCGTGGATATAGGCGGGTGTCTTTTTTCGAGGATTCCCAAGAGACTGACAACGAGAATGGGCACGGATTACGTGTTGAGGGGGTCCGAGAAGATCTCGAGGACTCCTATACGATTTTTAGGTTAAGATATTTTTTTATCCCAGTCGATGACGTACGTGTGTCTAGACCGAGCGATACAAGTGTGCTAGGACGTTGCTATAGCCGAATCGAAACCATCGTTGAAATATCATAGCGAGACGGCGATGCTATTTCACGACGAGTCGTCCGGAACATTGACGAGTCACTAGGGAACGAAAACTTATGAAATTACGCAATTACGCACTAGATGAAACATGCTGCTCGATGGCCCGTGGGAATCGATCGAGGGTTATTTGATCCGACGTTAAAAATACGCATCCCGGACTCTGACGCTGCGTGACGCTCGCAGTAAATACCTTTGACATTCTCCCTGACAACGTGGGACAGGGCGACGGAGGGTTAGGACGGGAAGGAGAGCGAGAAACCCGATGAAGGAGCCAATCGAAGCCGAGCTAATATTTTTAATTAATAGAGCGACGATGAGGAGTGAAATATAAAAGGAAATAGAATAAGAGCCAAGAGTAACGTAAACGAATGTAGTTATTCAGCCGTGGTGTCGGAGAGAGAAAAAATTGAGGACCGACGAAAAAAAAAATATATTCCCAGACTGATCCAGCCGTCACGAAGTTAAGCCGAACGTACCACGAAGCAGCCACTGTAGGAGCACTTAATTTTCATAGACGGTCGGAATCGATCCGTCGACGTCGAGGAACAAGGGTGCCAACCTTAATAACAATATACCCTTACCGTAGGGGTACCTACTGTGCAATACGCGTGTACATACTAGAGATTAATAATTCAATTGAACAGTTGAAAAGTCATGGAACAATTCACTTTCTATGGATAATGCTTTCCTCGTACGGTATACATGTAATATGGAATACGCTGACAGTGTACAGTACGTGTAGAAAATAATACGCTGGGAGAGGGGAGCTAGACGAGCGTGAACAGCTGTATTTAATTCGATCGGCGATTCAAGTCCGAGCTCCCCCGTTATTGTGAAAGAAAAAAAAAAAATAACCTGAGCAAACAAATCGATCTGGGTTGTCGTCCCGCGCACGTTGTAATATTTATATTTACATTCATTCACGTTCACGATATACTATGCAGTCAGCGAAGCCGAGTTTTAGGTTATGCGGTAGGGCGGAAGACCCGGGAATATTTGAAACTTTAAGAGAGCGAGCACAGTGTCACTCCAATATGGACAGTGAGTAATACAGCGTACAAGAGGTTACTCTCTCTAGAATGACACTCCCCCCCCCCCTCTCTCTCTCTCTCTCTTTCTCTTTACAGTACATACAGTACAAGAGGGAGAAACAAGCTAATGTACGCGTAATAGAGGCGACGTGCCAATGACTGAATGACGTAAACGATCAACGAAGTGGACAGTGGTTCCCAGCCGGTCGTGTTCACTGATTGCTCTAAATTTGTTTCAATTCCGGTAATGGTAGGACGATTGCCACGTTGGCTTCGGGATTCGTCGGCAGTCGGTAGAAAATTTGACCGTGCACAATGACGATGTTTCACTAGGTAGGTATCATCGGGCGGTGACGGTCGAAGAGGACGTTAAAAAAAAACTAATAAGTCTGACGAAGGATCGACTTGGTTATTAACGACGGAGAAGATCGGTAGAGAAGAGGAAGATCCGTGGAGGCTGGAGGACGAGGAGGCCCTTTTCCAGACGCTAGGCGTCGAGTGACGAGGTAGGCCCGGCAGAGATGTCTCCTCGAGGAAGATTTCTATTCGGGGATAGACGACTCTAACCAGGCTTCCGTAAATTCTCATGGACTACCGGAAGAGAGCCAGGGCGTCCTTCTATACATTTCGGGTTACTTTCTGATACCTGAAGAAATGACCAAGCGATAGTTTAGAAAAACATTGCATTGACTTTTGTAAAAAAAAATCATCCTCTTGCTTTTTTTCAGTAATTAAAAAAAATGTTACTCAAAGGATCCGAGGAGGCAGTGGGGATCACTGGCACGAGTCAGTCCTGCCGGAAATAGAGTGCGGTGTCCTACTGTGTCCTTATAGAAAGCTCAGATTACCAAGACACCAGTCTATGTATTATGTATACATATAGTATACCCTTATAAGGATCAAAAGACTGCTAGGTGCGTCGGGGACATGAATAACGTCAGAAGCGTTTACTAGCAACAGCGCCATTAGTTTATCCGAAAGGATTGCATTCCGTGTAAATAGAGGCTACGAGTTTGATCAAAATTCGCATGTAGCTTGGACAAGAACCGGATGAGCATCGGTTGCAGTGCCATCCAAATTAAGCAGCGGCCATCAAGTCCAAGTCAGATCCCGTCGCAAGGTGGCCTTAATGTCCACTTGCAAAATGCCAAGAGCCAAACGCAACGGCAAGGCGAAGGCCTGCGTCGAGGATGAGCAGCGCCTTGACAAAATTCAAATCTTCTTCCGAGCAGCACATACAAAATATTCATCAGTTAACCGATGAGAAATAATTTCACTCAATAAAACTCAGGTCTCAATATATCAACGTGTACGGATCAATGACCTGGTGCCAATGATCGATACAGAATTATACAGCTAATCAATGATAACGTATAATTCCCATACGAGTTCAGCTTCACCGAGTGTGCAAGAGAAGAGCTCCGACTTTACCCACCAGCCACAACAAAGTAATTGAAACCTGGTTTCTGTCCGACTATGAATTCCACATAGGTAAGGCCTAGTGACCGGTGACTATGAACAGAACAAAAGAAAAAAAAATTAGAATTGACTCAGATACCAGTACAAGGAATAAGAAAGGAATGGTATAGACTCGACCTCCGCCGAACGACCGTCTGCGCCTTCCACTGGGAGCCTCCTCTCTTCAAGGACGTTACCCATAAGAGAATATCTTCAAGGTGAATCACCGAGTCTTTTGGTGCCCTCCGTAGAGGAAGGAAGGAGAGGATGCAGAACGAAAGAGAAAGAGAAGCAGGTAACAGTGAGAGAGAGAGAGAGAGAGAGAGATATTCTCCTCTCCCTCAGCGACACGTAAATCCCACGTAGGAATGTACATATAAGGTTGATTCAGGAACACGAAGAACACGCATACACCACTTCCTCAGTACAAATCGACTCCTTTCACATTTCTCCGGTTCCAGCGAGACCTGGTGAGCCAAGAAATGCAAAAGAATAAAAAAATTCATTATAAACGACGTCATGAGGTTTTCAAATAACTTCAAAAATTCCAAAAATCGCACGAAGTACCTTGTCCCGATAAGATTTATCGTCGATCGCCCATCGACGACCTGGAACTCACTTCCGGTACCAGCATCGTCCTCAATGACGGGTATGTAAAATATTTCCATTTCAATATTCATACAAGTCGACCGGTACTGGCGTCCCAAGTTTCTTCCATCGGATATGAATTTTCCAGTCTGCCGCATGGAAGTATCGGGCACCTTTCACCTTCGACAGTCCTGGCGCAGTTATGCGTAGAGAGTGCCTGGCGTACATTGCGTATACGTATATTATAAATACGTAGAAGAGGAGACGACGGAGGCTGGCGGAGTACGTGGAAGCCGGTACCCGGGGATGACTAACGCAAAGATAAGTGGCCTGAGCTCGCCGATCGCTGTCTCACAGTTCCAAGACTTTCCTGAAGAGCCGTCTCAACGACGTGTATATGCTTTTTCTATATCTTTTTCAGTCGCATGCAATAGAGAAGTAGACAATTTGGCCATTACGCAGCGATGCACCGTGTACGAAACAATGACTGGACGTGTCGCTGAGGATTTTTCCATCTTATATATCCCAGTAGATCGGCCGTGAGTTCAGTGAGTTTACTGGTGAGACGGTAGTGGATGTCAAGCAGTGGCCATTGGCACCTGACATGAATGGAAGCAATCTCGCTGCATATAATATTATACCCAGGTAGCGAGAGTCCCTGTGGTAGCCCGTGTATAAGCTGAGTTTAAATTATGAAGAAGAGTCCTGAACGTGAACTACAAAAGAGGAGATGAGAAAGAAGAAGAAGATATTCTTGAAAGACTTCACTGTAACAACAAAGGAATCAGTGAACGACGTGGATTAATAAAGAATATAATTTTCCTCCACGCTACAGATAGACTCTGGAGGACCTTGAATCGACGTTACGTTGACCTTAGTATTCTCACAATAGGTACGACGGGAGTCACGTGTAATCCTGGTTAGGACCTGAGGAGGTTAGGTCGTCTCGTTAACGGTCGGAAGGAGACTGCAGGAAGAGAGCGAGAAAGAGATATAGGTGAATAGTTTTAAAGATAAAAGAAGGAAAGATTGAGAGAAAAAATTAAATTATATGTAGCGCGACGTTGTGAGAACTTTATATATATATATATCTTTTCGTTGAAACTTACGAGAATAGAGAGAAGAAGGAGGAGGGCTCTCACTAACGTGGTAGAGGATTTAGATACTCCTTGGCTGGTATGAACCAAAAACAGAGTCTCCGGAATGGCTGTCCGCGGCTAGTAAATCCGAATGCAGTAGCACTGTCAGAGGGCGAGAGAGGAACCTTAATAAAAATGGTGAACGAGATGCTGAAATGTCGAGTTCACGAGTGGTGCCGTAGACGGGGTCGACACGAAAATAGAATAAAGAGAAAAATTCTTGAGAGAAACCCACATGGTACTTCACAACGGTAGAGTATCAAGTCCGATGTGAATAAGTGAGAATGAATTCCCAGACAAGAAGCGGGCAGTCAGGATCGGGAAGCGGAGTGCGTGTGGAATCGTTGGCTGGTACTCTGGGTGTATCAAAGCGATAATAACACACTGGGAAAGTAAACGGCAGATGTATGTGATACGTATTCAGGAATAAAGAAACTTCGTAGTGAGATATCAGACCTCGTGTGGGAGTCCTGCCACATGCCAAGGTTTTTCTCAAGCGTCCGTACGACATTTTGTGTTCCATGTATTTTTGGCTCTGCCAGGACACTTCGATGAATGGAATATCGACAGGGACACGTGTACGTCACACCCTGCCCATGAATTCGATTAGCCGTCCTAAGTCCATAACGGGGAAAGAGACTCGAGGTCTTACCTAAATTCTCATATAAAAAATATGACATACTATGCTCTAATTAAATAAAGTTTTACTCACTTTGTAGACTTGACCGTAAGTTCCATTTCCGACGACCTCGATCAGCTCGAATATTCCAGCTGGGTCCTGTGAAAATAGGAAAGAAAAAGATGTAGATCGTTAACCTCAAAAACAGTGAATAACTCACAGTACGTAAATAACAGCGAACGCGATTGTACGAAAAGAAAAAAGTCAGATCTATCCTCACACCGAGAGTAGAATGCGTATGAATAGGAAATTCGAGTTCCTTGGAATAAACCAGCTGTTACTCCAGAGACAGAGGAAGCCGTGCAGTGTAAACACTACTGTATACACCGGGTGCGTCGTTGTCACTCAGTACAAATAAATAAAGAAGGCAAGGAGTGTCATCGACGAGCCGCAACCAAGAGGATGTCTGAAGCATCCTCTGGGCATGGCACGAGGACAATGATACAAGTATCTAAGATCGTATTAACGCGTTAAGAAATGCATCGGAGCCCTCAGGGTGGGCCCCCTCCTATCTAGTGAAGCGAGTCCAACGATCTCGCGAAGGTTAAACCCGAAGGAACTAGGAAGCAGAACGAAGATGAAATTCGTAGTGAGGAGAAAGAGGCTACCAAGCCAAAGTAAAATTGATATCACGGATCGCGTATTTAATTCGCTATTTAAAGATACCATGAGAATACTGATATTCACCTTGAGGGCGTTCAGGTCGATGTCGTCGAGGGAACAGTTGACGCTCGGTGCCAAATTATGCGCCATCTTGATACTCCACTAGCACTCTCTCTCTCTCTCAGACTGCACACTCTCTTTCGAAAAGAGCCACAGAAAATGCTTTATAATATATATATATTACACACAACACGGGAACACCCTTGCCGATAAAAAAAACCTCTTCGATAATCTCTCGTGTCTCCTCGAGAAGAAGACGTTGCTCGGAGAATCCCGTGGCGACTATCGTCGCACGAAGCCGCCTTAGAGATAGCCAAGGAACTTCAACGGGAATTAACAACGCAGGTTATTCCAGTGGATGAGAAACACGCGCGACCGCACATGGTACCGTCACACGAAAATCCACGAACAACCGAGAGCCGGAGACTTATTGCCAGACGAGGAAGCTTGGCGATGATGCGGCGCCCGAGGATGGATAAATAAAAAAAGGAAAAAACAGACTGAACCGACCTCCTCCGAGTCAAAAACGTGGACCGTGAGGAAGCTTCATCGCACGGACGAATCTTTCTAGGGTTTCTAACTGAACACTGGACCCCAGGGTTCACGATGACTCTAACAAGATCTTCTATTATGTACGCGCACCAAACGAACACTAAACACTGGCCGCGCGTATCTCGTCAACTATCGTCGTGCCGTCATAACGGATGCAGCTAACAGCAGAACCTATGCTGAACCGAGTCCACACCTCAGCAGCGATGCCAGTGCGCTCTGTGTCTCTCCTTCTCTCTTTCGTACACACGCGCTTTCACCGTGTCTCTCTCTCTTTCTCCCACTACAGATTAACTTTACTCCTTCCTTTCACTGCGGGCTCGCATACACACGATTATACACTGTAGCCGACTGTAGCACTGCCACTTCGTGGCTGCCAGCTATATATTTCCCGTTTATTTATTTTTTAACAGCCGCCTACATGGCCGCTACGTTACCTTCCTATGTCGTATTGGTTCTTGCTCGATTGGCCCATCTTGCGAGTAATAATGTCTGAATATCTTTTTTTATTCTCTCCTTTTATACCTAGTTTATTCTAGTTTGCCCGTGCAGGCGTCTGCAGTGACGTCAGTCCAGACTAATGTACAATATGGCCGCATGGGATACTGATGGGCTGCGTTTATGCACCGCACAGTGGGAACATTTTTTTTTCTTCAGAATTTTCATTTCAGTTAATATCGCTTCTTGTAAGTGGGATCGCTGCAATTTTTTAAGAGTCAGTACTGACTTATCTTGCTCTTGATGGATATGTTCTCTGGATGGTCTATCGAATGGTTTTGTAATTTTTTTGCTTCTTCGAGGACAAAGTTTAAACTTCAATGGGAACTTAGCGAAGGTATATTAATGACACATGTAATATATAATAAAGGAGTAACTACTTAACATAGTTTATAATTATATTTTACATATGCGCAATATGATTGTAATGTTCTTTTTTTTTTATAACGAATAACAAATACTGAATATACAATGCACTGTAATAGCATTAGGATGTTCAAAAGAATATAATCAGCATACCGAATACATAATTCAACCAGTGAGTAAAGTTAAGGCTTCCTTGTGGTAGCGAAAGCACAGTACTGTTCTTATTTACATGTGAAAACAGAGAGAACTAGTAAGCTGGCGTAATAAATAAATAATAAATCTATATATGTCAAAGGATTATTTTACATAAGACAGAGAAATTTTTTAACTATAAACCAGCTAAGCCATCAGCAGAGTGCAGCTAACTTTCGTACAGTATTCAAGTCCCTGAGTAACATTTGTACAGTTTGCTTGGTCCTGGGTAGAACATCCGCACTGGGTGTCGGGTCATCCGGATCCATGGCTTCCAGTGCTGCAACGAGCCAGAAAAATATACGTATTTTAAACGACTCAGAAAACTGGCTGCAGGCCAAGATATCATGCAGTTTCACCTGTTAATCTTAACTCACCGCACACTTGAGCCTCGATGGTGGTTAACCTGGAGTCGATATGATTCTGAAAGTGTTCAATGTGCTCCAATAATCTTAATCGGCATTCCGCTGGATCAATGGGAGCTTCCGGTTCGGGAATAAAAGGTTGCATAGGCGGAACAGTCTCGGGTTGAGCGAGATGACTGGTTTCCTGTGTAAGATTATCCGTTCCCGGTGTGGAAACTGCCAATGGACTCTGAGAAGTCGAGGGTAGATCCACGCTTGGAGTACCCGGATTTTCACTGAGATTCTCGGACGTCTTCTTCTCGGGACTGCTTGTCCTGGTGAGCGCATCCAATAGAATATGTCCATCCGTCTGATCTTCCTTCTTGATGACCTTAGACTCGTCCGAGTGTGTACTGTCTTCTTCAAGGATCTTCATGAGCTCCGTGTCCGAGGCAATGGACTTCTTATCCGGATCCTCCTTGACGGTCTCCTTAAACTCTACCTTGGGGTCCAGCGAGTGTGACGTTTCCGAAGCTGTGTCCATTGAATCCAACGGTGTCTTTATGATCTCCATTACAGGCACCGGATCCGTATCCGGTTTTGGTATCTCGCTCTTCTCCCAGTTCTTAGCCCACAGATACAATTTTGGATGATCCTTTTTCCTGCAACGCAGCACATGAAACCCTATAGATCTGTTCTCAAAGTTACGTCACATCCGCCGATTAAAGTTACACTCACTGGGCCACGTTGATCTTTACACGCAGACTATGGAGAACTTGCTGTATCTGCAAAAGAGCTCCTACCAAGTCGTACGAGCGTTTCAACATGGCGGTCCTCTGGTTGATGGCGGCTTGATTTTTCGAACGATTGGGTAAACTGAAAGAATTACACAGTACATGAGTAAAACGTGAGACGATCGTTCCGTGAGATTCTGCAAGAACGATCGTTCGTCCTCGGTCACCTTGGTAGTATTCCTTCCTTGATCCAATCCTGGTCGTGAAAATATTTCAACGATGGTCGCTGCCTGTAAGGATGCCTGCATATGTAACAGACGTATTTCTCAGGCACGTCCTTTTCCCTCTCGATGCCGTTGCAGTGTCCGTGTTGCCAGCAAAGACAAAGATCGCACTGTATCATAAGACCGTCTTCCTCCATGTATCCGCAGGTGCAATTGATTATCTCCTCCCGACGTAGCTGTTCAACTTTCACCATCTCCCCGTTGATCATCATCATGACACCCTCGCCTTCTAATTTGCAAAAACAGAAAGAGCACACAGGCACCAAATTACAAAAGGATTCACAAACTTGCAAATGGGACGGATGCGCACGCTCCTGTGCCACTGAGTTGCAAGAATTATTTTTAATGACTTGAATGAAGCATGGAGAAAGACAAATCTAATGGTAATAGGCAATGACTCTGCACTGTATGCTCTTTACAATCACACAGCAGTGCAGAGAATTAGATGAATACAAAATAATAAATAACAGTGAAGGAAACGGAAGAAGGATTCGTGGTTGAACTGAAGGAAACCAAAAAAAAATAGGACATTTTATTTATTCTGTTATATGATCGTTAGAGACTTGATGTGATTCGACGATCGAAGGGAAAGTGTGACATCTGATATGCATAATGATTTTTAATGAAATAAATAGGGATGGAAATAAAAGGAAATAAAAGATATACCTTCGGCATCATTAATATTATCTCTTTTGGCAGCGTCCCCCTTAGGGGTATCGCCTTTCTCATGGCGAGTATCGTTTAGCTGACCTAAACAATAACATAAAATAGACGGTAATAAAGAACGAGGAATCTTGAAGTCGAGGAATCTTAAACAGATAGGAGAGGAGACAGCGAAGAGAAATTAAGAAATAGAAAACCTAATATATGTACTTCGAGTTAAATCTGTGGCAACTTATTCGATAGGCATTCGCTGAATGACAAGACAAAAAAAAATAAAAAAAAAAAGTGGGTAATGTATTTCTATTTAAACTATATGGGACTTACTGCTCTGGCTGTTCTCGTCGCTTTTTGGATCTGATTTTCTGCGACTGAATCTGTACATTGGAGTAGCAGGTTCTTCAACATCCAAAGCACTGTCATCTAAATCCCCATAATCATCCATAAGCTCCTGCATGCCTGATAGCAACAAAAAGCACTTTGTCTGCCGCCAAAACAAAACTCACTTTCTACTACTCTTAAGAAATAACCTCAAATGCAGTATGGGGATGCTCCGAGGGTGCTGGGATAGTGTATATGTATTTATTAAATTTAACGTGAAACTAATGAAAGCGATTATAGATATATTGTACTTGATATTTTTTTAAGACGAAACTTTAGGCACCGAGCCTTTATCTACCTATATACATATTTACAAGATACGTTAGTTATGGAGAACCAAATGAAATTGAAGCTTTTTCTTCGGATGACAAGGGACACTAGTGAGTAAAAGCTCTTTTATGTCGACAGGATATTACGAAAGTAAAAGATAAAACCACTCTCTAAGTTAAGTGATAAGAGGAAGCTGATATTTACCTTGCTTCTTCTTGGACTTCCCAGGAAAGTCCGCACTGTACTCTGACAGCTGTCGTTTCTTTTGCACCTTCCCTTTGTCAGAATGAGTCGATTCGTCCAAAGATTTGGATCTGTCAAGTTTCAAAGGCTCCGCAGTGGATGCTGGCCTCACAGGAAGTAGAGTTTTAATTCCCACTTGAGTCTTCTCTTCCCTGACTTTCATGTCGAAGAGAGTACCTGGCGACATGGCGCAATTACTTTCACGTTTCTTGCTGTCCTCGTCCATATCGATACTCTGGGTGGAGATAGGCGACGAGATTTCTAATTTGGTCTCCTCCTTGACAATGATGGTAGGCTTTTCTGGTCGAGGAGTCTCGCACTCTAAGACCGGAGTCAAAGGTTTTTCATGGCCTGCCTTCTTCTTCTCGAATTTGTTGATCTTCTCCAGGAAATTGTTTGGTTTCTTGGGTATGATGTCCTCGATGGACTCTCCTATAGTCCTGGCGTAGGCAAGGTCAGCGACATTTGGTGTTGAGCCCAGGAACTTGGAATATTCCGGGTGATAATGCTTTATGTGCATCTGCAGGAGATTCTCTTTGCGAAAGTTCTTGTTGCATCCTTCCTTAGGACACTTGTATGCGCTATCTTCCATTTCCACCCGAAGGCCACCTATGAAGACGGCTGTTAAAGGAATTCAGGTTATCAAGCGATACTTAAGAAACTTTTTTAACAGTGTGAGTCGTTAAGATACTCACAATAAACTGATCCTGAGCAAGATTGAAATGACAATGGAAAATAGTGTAATGCTTTATAAAGGAAGATTACATATAAATGAAAACTTACCACCGCTGTCGACCGGGGTCATTGGTGTAGCTGACGAAAGGGTCATTGGAGTCAATGAAAGAAAAGATGTATTTTCTGGCGTAGAAGTCTTTGCTTTAGGCAGAAGAGTTTTTATTTTCCTAGGAACTTCCGGAGGTGTCTCTTGCTTGAATCTCATCACATTAACCTTGCTGGATTTCTTACGGTGAATGCAAAAGTCAAATTTCTCTGGGTCAAAATCGAATAGACCTTGCTGCTCCATGAACCCTCTGATATCGTTTCGCGAGCGGAATTTCTTTCCACTTGTTTTACTGAGGAATCAAGTGAACCGTAATGCAGTGTTGCTTTATATACAAATAGATATTGTACTTTTATAATACTCACTGAATGAAGAGAACATCCCATTTGCCAGCTGAGGAGCCTGTACGCCTTTGTGTAAAATGCTTCTGCCATCCTGGTGGTAACCTCTTATCGGGAACGATGATGGAACGACGAGGACCTGCTCGAAAAAAAAAAATCTTGCAAGAGGATGCAGATTTGCTATAGATTTAATAATCATGGACAGTAAGGAGTGTTACGTACCATCATTGCCATCTACGATGTAAGACTCAACGCCTTGTGGTTCACCATCGATCCATTCAGGACCAACGTCTTCTTCGTTGTCGGTTTCGTTCCGCATGAATTCCTTCCTCTTCTTCTTAGTGAACGTCTTCATCTTAGGTTTGGTATTCTCAAAACCACGCAGAACCTCTGATCCTGAGTCATAAGAAGTACCAAGAACCGAATCGCCCAGATCAAGCTTTCCATCGTCCTCACTGAGCACAGTCTCTTCCTTCTTTATCGGACGCTCTACCTCAACTTTCTGACGTTTCTTGCTATGCGTATGAAACAGCTCCATCACAGTATGCTTCCGCTTCTTGTCTCTTCTCTCTTGCTTACTCCCTATATAATCCCCCTCAACCGACTTCTGAACCATTAAAAAAAGAAATACTCTCGAATCCATTACATACATACTAAACATTTTATAAATAAAAAAAAACAGAATAATATACAACTCAAGCAGCATTTCATTACAATTTCTCTTTCCCATAAGCAACTCCATATTCTCTCCATCTTGCCCAGTTAGCACGAATGACAAAAATCTTGTATCAAAAAATTACAATAACAAAAGAGTGAAAAAGAATTTAATAAAACAATATAAATTCTACAAATCATCACAATATCTCTAATAAGGTACTCGACGACAGAAATCAAGGTATCCGATGTTGACGCAGCGATTCTCAAAGCTAATACAAGAGAGAAGTAACAACATAACCTCTACAGGTGAATGAACGCGACTGATCCGTACCTTCTCGGACGTGGTAGCGATTTTAGTCATCTTCGAGGACCTGACGATCTTCGCGTATCCATCGTCGAACAGAACGTCGTATCTATCTGAAATTATCTCTGGTTGTACGATTAGTTATTCCTTAGAAAGAAAACGTCAAAAGTCTAGGTGCTCACTTTGAGCGCTCCTTAGCCCAGTTAAGGCTAGGCTAAGCTAACTCACCGTTCCCCAACACGGCGTTCACTCTGGCCGGATACTTTCTGCCATCCGCCCACGTAGCCAGGATCTTCTCGCCGACGACGAATTCACGCATCTTCGTTTCCCTGCGAGACACATTATTCTTCGTTACACCGCGCGCCATTCCAACACACTATTTATTTCACTAATGTATGTCGCAACTGAGCTCAAAGCAATTTTTCCTTCACTCCACAAGGAACTTCCGCAACTTTCTCTCGGTGTCTGGCGACTGTCTATTTGTGCTTTAATTTTTCATCTGATATCTACTGAGACTATAGCAAAAATTAAAAAAAAAAGGCACCACGAGATTCACGACACTCTGATATTTTATTGTTGACGTTAATTACCATTAGACATAGCCAAGTAAGACATTTGACTTCAGGACGATGAACTCCAACATGGAACTTGAGGACCAAGGGATGATTTTCTAGGTCTATTAAGATGGATGACACATTCAGGGATGAACTCATTCAGCTTAATTTCTTTTTGAGAATCAGCTACAAGTTTAGAAATGATGGAGGATATGGATTGACAGTTATTAACTGTTCCGAGCAACTGTTACTTGGAAGGAATATGCACTGGTAGTGATAGAATTAGGCAATGACTTAAAAATGTTGGGGGATGGGATCTGGTTGCTGTACCAACAACTACTTTATTTGATCAATAATGAGTAGCAACTGAATCTACTGGGTATATATGGATGCTACAGGAAATATCATGCTTTGCGAGTTACTCGTCGAAAGGAAATTTTGCTCTACATCAAAGAGTGAGACTAGTGCGGAAGATGAAAGTAAAAGTACCAAAATACCATATGACTATTGTTGTACAAAAAAATAAGATATGTCATAAGATGTTTATAGAGAGACATTCTCTTTTTTGAATACACTGATCATCAACAACCAGCTGCAACTCTACAAAGTACTAGTCTACCTGCTAATAATTTAATATCCACTTACGGAGATGGCAGCGTCCAAGTAGGCTCGCTTTATAAATAGAAAATAAATGAACAGCATGAATAAACGAGATCCAATACAATTTGTATCAATGTCGCCCTAACTCTTATTGATTTTATTTTATCTTAACAAGGCATTTAAGAATCTTTTGTTGTAAGTACCTTGGCTGTATTTGGAGTACTCGTAATCTGGAACTGTCCATAGGTATCCACTCATCAAATCTAGAACTCCACTTGTCGAAATGTATCAACACTTCCCTCTCAACCCAGTCTGTTTCCACTACTCTTGCAGAATACCTGCGAAGACACAGGAAAATGGTCACTTAACAAAATTGACACATACTCCGAAATTTGTCAGATATTAATCCAACTATTTACCATTTCTCATTGAAGTCTTTAGCCTCTAACTTAGCACCAGGAAAGAATTTCAAGCCACCGCGACTCATCACTTTCACTTTAGAATCTCCATTCTCATCACTTTTTTTATCTTCAGTTGTAGAAACCTTCTCTGGCTCTTCTTTGATGATTTTCAAATCGATCCCTGTACCTTCTGCCTTATCTTCAAGTTCAGAGACTCCTAGTTGCCTCGTAGCAGGATTAAATTTACTCTCAATTGCATCAACATTGTCCTTAACATCCTTAAGAGGAAGCTCAGTCTTCTCAACATTTTGTTCACCATCAATCACCTCCGATGTATCAAACGGATTAAATGTATCAGCCGCAGAAGCTGGTCTGGAATTGTAAGCCTCGCTGCAGCTATCGGACTTGGGTGTATGTGCATCCATCAAAGTTGTAGAGTCAATATGATCCAAATTAGATATCTCAGAATTAATAAGATCCAAATCTTCCTGAGCATAAGAAGAAGACTTTACAGGCATTGTCATAGGATCTGCAAAGTGAAAAAAAGACCCAATTAACAAATCCCCTTAATACAATCCACCCACTCTAAAAAAAACCTCAAATACAACAACAAAAAACAAAACTACAAGAACCCCAAAAAGTCCCAAAGCGTATCCCGTCGCACATGTCTCCGTCCACTCTCAAACTTCAATCGAACTTTACACAAAGAAAAAGGACAATAAAAGACCAATTATTAAAACTACCTGGATGATTATCGTAATCGTCAAAAACCGACGGGACCGCTCCTTTCCTCAATACGAACTTCTGTCCTTTGGCGGTCTCGTAGTCGGCCTTTTTGAAATGCCTATGGCAGACAAATTGTCCGGGCGTGGGTTTAAAGTTTAGTCCGAAACCACCAGAAGCAATCCACTTGCTCCTAACGATAGTGTCCTTCGGGAACTTGTGAAATGGTATACCCCTACCGCGGACAGCTCGCACGTCGATCTGGCAATTTAGCACGCAACATTTGCGCGCCATTCCTCTCGGGCCCGTTGGCGGCATCTCGTAGCAAGGCCCACGCGACCGTGCGAATCGTTGCTTCATCCGTTCACCATGGAATAACCGGGCCGCCACAGGCGTAATCTACATCGCACCGGTGTTCAATGTTCACCCTGTAGCCGTTAAACATGTTCCATCTATCAACACTTCCTTCCTGATACATCGACCACCGGCATTTTCCACCCGAGTAACGTTTCTCTCCCGGCTCCACTGTCGCAACTCTCTGCCACTCACGCCTCACTCACTACCTCAAGGTATTACCTCACAATCCATATATTGCTCCTTGCGTATCCTGCACTACTTCCTAGCATCCGCACCAACGCCGTCCTCCTCTACTTCGACGACAATGAGACCTCAGAATTCAATTGGCGTTTCAATCCTTTTTTTTTCCACGCGCAACGCAAGACGCAACACGACGAGGAACGTCGCGAGAGACACCGACGACACTGAGGGCCCAGTCACACTCGTCAAACGCGCGTTTGAACGCAAGTCCCGACTAATAACACAACGTGAATTCCTGTGGAAGTGTTATATCATTGGTCAACAGTTTGCGTTCAAACGCGCGTTTGACGAGTGTGACTGGGCCCTGATCGATCTACGCGCACGCCGCTCAGCGAATCGCGATTATCGCGCGATCCACTTCCACTGGAGCGACTGGCGACGTCGCCTCTTCCCCTGATTACTCTCTACCTCGGAATTCTATCGAGCTCTGCTTTTAAGTTATCTAGACGATACGAGCTTTCTTTTGAAAACACGATCCTTTGATTTTGAAGATTTTTATACGTCCTCTTTACTGCCGTACCTTCCTACGGGAGTGGCATGAGATATATTGGGGACAATGATGGCTTTTTAGGTTATGTAATTTCCTTGATCGTTAAACCTTAGGCTCGTATACAACGTACTACTATAGATACGTGGCTTTGCCGTATTCACCAATGGGGACGTATCTTTTCTTTGGTTAGTTTTGAGAATTGCGCATAGCTACTGGTATTCAGTGCGGTTATTGATGTTAGTGTTTGTTGCTTTGTTGCTGGAGGCTTTCTGGTGGTTAGTGTCCAATGTTAATTAAACTGATTTGGTTAATGGATTAATCATTCTTTGTTCTTTAATTGACCAGTCAGAACGAGCTTACGTGGATTGTTGTAAATGGAACTGAATGCGCAGATCGACATGAGCGCAGCAGTTTTGCTCATGTGACTTCCGGTGATTCTTTGCCTCTTTCACTTTTCCGGTGGATCAAGTAACTCGCGTGCTTGTTCTCTTTGCGAGCTAAGGCCGAATCGGCGACTTGCACCTCCATTAGGATCCATCGTTTTTTTGTATAAACGAAATATCAAGCAACATGTCTACTAAAGCCGAACTGGCCTGTGTCTACTCTGCCCTGATCCTCGTCGACGACGATGTTGCGGTTACCGTAAGTGTTTTATACTTGTGCCCGTCATAACAAATGACTATTTTTTTTATTACCTTGTTGCACCTTCGATGTTTCATTCTTGATATATATTTTTTTGGTAAAGTTAAAAGAATCTGCACAGATTCTAATTGATCTTGAGGGAAAAATTTAATAAATTTTTATTTTTCTGGGAACTGATCGCATGGTTTCATAGGTTAGAGTCACAGGACGCCAAATCACGCTTTGTGTATATTCAATTTATTTCAATAGAATTCAGTAAATTCAAACTTCTTTATGTACTTTGAATGCAGAGACATTCTGATTTACTATTTATTATCTTTTAGGGAGAAAAAATCCAGACCATCCTGAAGGCAGCCAACGTGGACGTCGAGCCTTACTGGCCTGGTCTCTTCGCCAAGGCTTTGGAAGGTGTTAACGTTAAGGAGCTCATCTCCAACATTGGCTCTGGTGTCGGAGCTGTTCCAGCTGTTGGTGGTAAGCATAGTCAATTTATATTTAAATTGAGGTACTCCGTTGAATATGATCCTCTTTTCATCCACCAGACTAATTTCCTGTAATGCTAGTATGGTCAGCATATAAGAGGATAATAAAGTAAACGAGAACCTGCAGGGTTTAACTGCCTAGAAATTTTAACCTCGGTTCTTGTTAGCAACAACTCATTCTCAGTGTCGTGTTTTAGTTCTCTTTAAAGAATGCGCAATATTAAATTATTCTTTTTCCATGAAAGTTCCTGCTGCTGCTGCACCTGCCAGCGCTGACGCTGCTCCAGCTAAGGAGGAGAAGAAGAAGGAAGAACCTGAAGAAGAATCTGACGATGACATGGGCTTTGGTAAGTTTTGATATTATTAACAAATGGATATTAAATTGTTATTTTGAACCAATGATTATTCATGCATGTATTAGCTACTGAAAAAGCTTCTGAAGACATTTTATTGAATGAGAACAGAGATTAATAGTAATTCTATAAAGCCTAGATACCGAGGAGATTACTCAAAAGTGTTTTGTTTTATTTATTACAGGTCTGTTCGACTAAGTCTAAGGATTGCTACGACAAAAGATCTACGTTGGATCCGATTCCTATTGTACAGTTATATTGTACACTGAAAAATTAATAAAAATTTGTAAAACAAAATGTCTATTTTTTTAAGATGATAAACTCTGATCATTGTAGAGATATCGAGACATTCTTTATTCTCGGTTTTGTTATATTACACAGTCATGATATTATACAACATAGGTACAATGAAGTACTTGTACAATAATATTCCATAGATATAAATTATAAATAGCTTCGTTTCAGATATAGAATTTAAAAAATAATTTGCATATATAAAATTAGAATTTTTGCATCTCCCTCTTCCTCGCAAAAATTAGAGTCGGCATAGTGGTCATGTATATAGTATACGCATACAATACGATATAGATATACCGCTACATATAGAACGCTCCAAGTTAAATCTCTGTTTAGGTACATAACGCCATTCCTCATAAAGCATTTATTCCCTTTTGCAACATGGAAAATCTTCCAGTCATTCTCAACAATAACAGTACGATGAAGTAATTCCCTAAAATGTTTGCTGGCAAAGAACAGGTTGTAAAAAAAGACATTTACACCTATGGCTTTCAGAAATAAAAAGAATTGTCAGCCATGCTATAAAATATGAACAGCGTAATTTTACCTGGAACATCCCATAACTGTGCTTTGTGTATTTGTGCCCCTTCGCTTCACCACTTTTACTTGTATTTTAATATAAAGAGCACACACAGGTAGCACGTGAATCGCTTAACAGCTAAGAAAACATAACAAGTAGAAAGTACATTGGTCAGAGAAAAAATAAAAATACAAATAGACTCGATGGAAATTCTAAATCAACTGCGAACAATCACCATCGATACAATGAATCTAATTCTGCCAGATGATAATATCGAGTGGACTCTCCCTTCTCTTTATACTTATATATTCTCTTTTGTCATTCTCAGCGTAACAGACATATCCAACATTAACCCACGTACTAAACATTTTAGACTATATGGACATAAGCCTTTCCTAATTACTAATTAAAATTTGTTTGGCCCATTTATACTTGAAAATATAGACTTCAGTCTATTTGAAATGAATTTCGCCTCACGCGCTTGTCTGTTACCCCTATTGAATTTGGGTAAAGAGAGAGAAAGGGACAGAGTACAGCTCAATTCTGGGGCTCTGCCAATGGAAGCCATTGAGCTGAAGCACCCCTACCAGCCAGGACTTCGTGAAACAGGTCCCTCTGGCTTTTACTCGATACTAAGCACCTCGCTAGAGGCTCACTGGCACCTAATAGACTGTCGTGTAATACTAGAAATTCGAGGGTACACCTGGAAAGTAAATCTCTGCCAAGGTCAAAGGTCAACGCCTCGTTCCAAACGGGATTGGTGGTGTTGCGTTGTACTCCGGTTTTCTTTCTCTTTAATCTTTTACCGTCCTGTAGGATAGTCACCTGCGAATCCGAAAAAAAAGATCAACGATAAAGTATAAGCGATAAATGATACACGTGATAAGACGAATCATGGGAAATCATACGAATGACGAGATACATCAGAAGATAAAGATGAGAATCTTAGCATTTACCAGTATATATCATACTCTCATATTATTCATCAGCTGTAATCTTTTCAATCTTATTCCGAAGGATCGTGTGGTATTAAAGGGAAAAAGAAGTAATCCATCAATTCAGATAATCCCTGGCATGACTCTAGAATCTTCTTTGAGAAGGGTACCGTAACTCGATAAGGAGTAGATTGCACATAAAAGTATGCATAGACCTGGGAAGTAACGATTTCGAAATTTGAAAAAATGACTTCTCAATTATGGTAATTTTTTTTCGATTTTCTTTTGTCGCGTTGCTAGCTTGCAAAAGGTAGTATCCTGGCACGAAACGTTTAGACTGCGTGAGAAAAGGGTCTCCAACACGATATCCGGTTTAAATCGACCGACAGTATCACGCAGCCTTGCGTGATTCTGTGAGAAAGACACAATGCGATGAAAGTAATAACACCACCAGGATATCCTTATATACCTGGTGGTTCTAGGATCCCGATGATATTGCACCAGGTGGCGAGTACAATACAGTCTGCCTCGTGTACAAGATCGAATAGAAATTCTGATCTACCTTGACATAAGGATCTGAGCTGGTCCTGGTATCATCGACCACCCTGAGGTTTCTGGCCTTGATGACGATGACCGTAAGCCTCTCTGCAGAAGGTAGGAACGATATGGAGACCATGAGTTCTCCTAGCTCAGCCCTGTAGTCTCTTTCCGTGCACTGGAGTACAGGTCTGGTAATCGTAGCCCTGGAGCCCAGGTCGACTGCCGATAGAGGAAGTCTGACACAGCCTATACTGTGGTGCCGGGAGAAGGCGTCGAAGTCGTAGAGCAGTACTTCCAGGGTTCTCCTGGCAATGGTCGCAGGCTTCACCTCGAAGACAAAGTCCTCGTCGAAGACTAATTTTAGTGGCACGAAGAAAAGGGCTTTTATAATATCTTTTTAAATCAACGCCCAATACACGCTACCCCTTACTCACCAGGATTCAAGGTACGCTTGTGTATCCTAGTTTGCCAGACGTTACTTCGGTCTGGAAGCAATCGTATCTTGGCGTAGGGATCGGCAGTTCCACTCAACTCGCGTGCCTGAAGGTCATGCGCCTTGGACCAACAATTAATAACAGGTTAGATATTGATTATGCGTATTCATGAATTATAATAATGGCTGTATAATATAGCCTGGTGAATGATTACCTCTATCAGTCTCACGGTGAGAATAGCAGCTGGTGCGTCGTAGGCCAGAGCCAGTTGTAATTCACCACGTGCATCCTCCGTGGAGCTTGGCGTCATCGCTATGGATTGCTGAGTTAACCGATAAGATTGATAAGAAAGAATTCTTTATTGTCATTTACATTTTATTCTCATATACCTTCTGATATAGTGCTGTGTCTATTTTTGTATGATCCAATCTGGTATGCATGCTGGCTACTGTTCTCGGTCTGGCGACGACTACGTGCTTCTCCGACGCCACCAATGGTCCACCAGGAAGTGGAGGAGCTACTCCAGATCCTATAGGACTGACAGGACTCGCTGGTGCACTGTCGCATTCTGACAGAGAGACTGCATGGATTTATATTAATACCATGTGCCTTGATTAACGTATACCAATGCGCCATCGCATTTACCTCCAGAAGATTCAAGGGCGAGGTTGTCGTGCACTAAATTATGAGGCCATATTTTGTCCTCGCTCCCTTGGCTGGGAGCTCTGGAGCCATTTCCGCCACCTGTTCCGGTTCCCAATCCTACAAGGGCCTCCTTGGATCTGGCAGCCTCTTCTCTTTCCAGTAAGTCTCTCTCGAACCTGTATATAAGTTTCTGCTATTAACCACTTCAATTTTTTTCTGCTCCACGTACAAGCTTTAGATACCAAACGCACGACCGTTCCAGGGATCGAATCTCCAAGGTATTTTCAGTAGAAATTTTTTAGTATTTTCAGTAGCCTTCGCAGAAATAAAAAGCAGACCTTACTATGATCTTGCAGAAGATCACCTACCAATTGAGAGGTCCACCTGCAGGACCAAGAAGAGGCAATCGTCTCCGTGCACAAATGGCGTACACGAGAATGGCCAAAATTGCTCCAGCAGCAGCGCCAACCAGCCCCAGGGCGACAACTACACCCACCCCGTGGGCATCCATTGCCCCCTGGAAAAAATAATAAACAGAAAAAAATCATTATCATTATTTTCACGGTAGAACGATTCCTGGCTGAGAAAAATTTTAACTGTCGAGTCATTCCTAAAGTTCCTCGAAAACCTTTTGTTTCTTTCATTTTAATTTTTATCCCCCCCCCGCCCGCCCGCCCTCTCCCACTCGTACACTCCATACACCTTGTTCATTTTTCTTTATGTTCCCACATAAAAATTTTAAGCACCACCGACATTTCATTCTCGTTTTCTCTCGTCCGTAAATGACGTCTGTAAACGAAAGAGGCGCGTAAACCTACGCAAAGAAGCCGTCGTTAAGTTTTCCGGATGAGCACAGACTGAAGCGCAAGGCCCAGAACTCTAGTCGACTTAAGGGCTTAGGGCAAAGCCTACATTCCAAAGAGCTTCTTCAGGCTCGTCTTCTTAGATTCCCGAGTGAAAGTAAAAATAAAACTTTTTCCCAAGAGGACGAATCCACGGAATAATTTTGCAATGCGATGAGCTCCTATTTCAGGCAGGTTGGCGAATAAAGGTTTTCCTCGGGTAAAATTGAGAAAATCCCATCGACTGTCTTACACGCGTGGATCTTATCCTGAAGGAATTATTATTCCTATGGCAACTGACCCAATAGTTGCTATTCAAGGGGTCAGATGGTATTGTCATATCCTTTCGACAAATCCCTTAAGATATTTCTCGAGTACAGTCTCAGCGTCGAATTATGCCTGTGTCTCCCTAAAAGTCCAAATACTGGAATGACAGGTTCTCGCGGTAGTTTAGAATGTGTTAAAAAAAAAAGTCCTACGATCGACAATAAATCCTACACTAATAAATCGTTTATGAAATTCTTGAACCCGTCACTCGAATCCTATATAAACAGTAGAAGAACCTTAAAGATTGCTCAGGGAAACCATCTGTCACGTTTAACCTAGAAATATCTCACGCAGAATCCAAAAAGTCAAGAAGCATTTCAAAATCCACGCATCAAAATCCTTTTATACTGGCAAAAAGCTGTGCTCCACGGTAACTCCCCCCCCCCCTTCCCCGCAATTGAATAAAAACAATTTTCAGGATATCGATCAGATTCTCCATTTTACGTTTTATCCCCTGTCAAGTACCACGTGCGCACTTCTTAACACTCTTGAAGCCGATATAACACTATTGTATGTATGTACTGTGCCGAATTGAATCTGACAAAAACGGTAAACCCCACAGTAACAGGGAACCCCAGCTACGCTAATACAGAGACACAATATATTTGAAGTACACAGTTAATCTGATTAAATAAACTGTGTATTAATATCAGAGACAAGATTCAATAACGAAATCAAATAAAAAATATGATCCTCCCCTCAAACCCAATCCTCGTCGTCCGTGTAATTTCATTTCCTCCCTCGAAGCCGGATATAATCATTTCCGGAACTTCTTCCGGAAATAAAAATCCAGCCAGCCAAATCGCTATTCCTTGTACCATCCGTTCCTCCCGAAGTAATCAGCAACGTTTGATTGATTGTTGCATGGAAAGAAAGAAACAACCGTCCAAAAGTATCGACAGGAAGAACACCCTACCGGAAGTTACCATTGTCCTACAACCTTTCCCAAGGGACACTTCGGGAAGTAGAATCTAGAAGTACAATGGCTAAGCCGATCGATGAAAGTACCAAGAGACTCATCCTTTTTAAATTACCTCCGGGCGCTTAGTGGCCATCTCCTTCTTCAACCTTCCGAATCGTATATCCAAGTTAATATCCAACTTATTAGACACTTTCCAAGCGATTTTACGACGCCGTATACTATTCTTATTACGCTGCTGTTATATGCATATACATTATATACTCGTGTACATATTCTACGCATAATGGCCAATACTCTGAAAACGAGGTTTGCCTACCAGAAACAGCCGCCAATCTCGAACTACCGAGTAAGCTTATCTCTAATATATTGCACCACTTTAGAAAGTACCTAGGAAACTTATGGGATTCACTTTTTCAGTCGCCACCTCTCGGCTTCGTCCTACCGCCAGTAAGTTACACTGCGGAGACGTGGTACAGGGCGAGGACGCCTCGAAGCTCAGGTATAATGCAAACGGGTAAGTTATCGACAGGTCATTGTGAAATATAAAAAGTTATTGGAAAACTACTGAAGAGAGTTATGAATGCATCGTTTCTTGCTTTCGTTCTTCTACCAATAAAGCATCTCGCATAATTTATTAAGCCTGCTTAAGTAAACATAAAAATCGATATACGTCTGGGATATTGGATTTCTTTATATCGAATTTTCCAAATTTATTCCCTCTCCAAATGAATTTCCACAGAGCGATTTAATATCGGTAATACATCGGCGCAGTTGGAATTCCTGTCGATGACAAGTCTTTGGAGGTTAGGTGCGGGTCTTATATGTATGTATATACTTGGACTGCGGCAACGACGCGCCAATATTCGAAGCTCTTTACACGTCCCGACGACTCAACGACGCCTTCACGATGAATCCTCGTATACATTTAACACGGAGAAAACTCTATTATTCTCCTTCGCTGGTTGCTGACGACCGTTTATTACATCATGGAGCTTCCTTATTTTATGGTATGCATATATATATATTTGATAAGATTTGTCTGGAATATATTTATAGGAAAGAAGTTAAGGCTGCTATTGTTATCTTGGCACTAGACAGTGTTCTTTTAGTGGTTCAATGTTCTTTTGTGTATTCCTGCTGTCATTCTTTGTGAAAATATGTATCGACCACAGTGGGTTTTTTTCACAGAAAGGTACGAGATTTTGTCAAGCTGCGTAAATTCCCTTTGAAAATTTACTTTGATTTCTACCCATAAACCTTGGATCGTTACTGAGCTGTACCTAGGTAAGTATGTATTAGTTTCACAAAGCATTCTCAAAGCAAATACATTATTCCAGCATGCAGTCATGGATGTTAGATTGACTGTGATTTTTTTTCATTTAAACAGTTTTTATCGGATGTGGATGGCAAATAACGTTTTATGAATGTTTTATGACAATCAGGTTGATTGCGGGTACTGAGAAAAAAAATTTCTGAGGATCCTCAAACAGGCGTTTATTGAGCGTGGAGTCGGCATTAAAGGGATATACCTTAAAGACAGACTGCTAAAGTTTGAATTGATGGTAGAGTGAGGACTGGACGAACCAAAAGGAAAAGTTAAACAAATTTAAAGACCAGATGGAGAAAAAGAGAAAGAAAAATTCGTAACACGATAAATCTTCTAAACGAGTAAGCTTTTATCAAAGTTTCATGAAGACTACCCACCTCTACACGGATGAGAGGAAAGTATAAGAGAAAGAAAAGCTAGAAGGAAATTAAAATTTAGTCTCCACAGGTATAACGGGAATTTTTCACTGCCGTATATTTTGCGTGTTAGAGGTACCTAAGATAAATGAAAAAAATACTGGCACTAAGTATGACCTTCCAATTTAACTTGGGTAGCTCGTGCAAGTTAGGTCAGATAAATGAGAGCCACTGGACTTTAAGAAAAGAAACAGAGAGAGAGAGAGAGAGAGAGAGAGAGAGAGAGAGAGAGAGAGAGAGAGAGAAGCCAAAAGTTCGTACAAGTTGATTTAGAATCTACAAAGTTTCTCGTTTCCTACAAGCAGCAGTTAGATTTGAATTTAAAACCTTGAATTAGCTAAACTTTATTATAATCCATGTAGAAACTCACAAGATTGTGATAGGAAGTCAAAGTGTCCAGGAATACTTAAAAAATGAACAGGGTAGTTAAATAAAATAAATTTCTTGTAAAAATCTTTCCACCAAGGGCTACATCGTAGTTATAAGGTGGGGTCGAAGATGAAGCTTTACTAAAATATTGAATTCCCTGATAAATTTAACCCACGGTGCTTTTAATTAATCGAGCTTTTGGCTTTGAACCCCAAACTGTTAAACTTTAACAGCCTTATGGAAGGCATTTTCTTGCTTGTACAATTTCTGACTGGAACTTTAATACGTATGAGGAGGCGATATTGTAGAAAAAATATGACATCGATTTACAGTCGAAAACCAGACTACATCGTTATTATCATTTTTCCCAAGTCGACCGTATCGCGCATTGTCTTCTAAGCGATAGCTTTTTGCCACTTCTCAACACTCCACGCCTCCCTTACACTTTCATCTTAAACCTTCACATTCTTTTTCATTGCTATGGCTCATTTTATCCTCGACTATCTTGTTTTTATTTCCACCCTACTTTATAAGGGAGTGGTTCCTCCCAGCGTCTTCTTAAAAGTTTTCATCTTTACAGCGACCCTCTGAAATCTACCTGTAAAATGGAGGCCACCACAATATCATACCTTCGACAACGTACACACCTCAGAATCAAACTATTGCCTAACTTCAGGTAAGTACCAGTAGCTTCTTACGCCTGGTCCGGAGAACGTAAGTAGATTCAGGATCTCGGTTACAAAGCGTGTCCAATAACTCTTTTCCTCGTTTCAGGAGAAATCGAATAGCTCTGCCAGACAAAGCTTTTATTTTCTTCTTTCCTCATTCGGCGATTTAATACTCGGATATCAGCGTCAGATCCGGTACTCTTAGCTGGTGAAGAAGCTGGAGCGAGATGCTCAGAAGATAACTTAGAAAGAGTACTTTTATATTTGTCAGCATCCCTCAAAGGATCATACCTGGAACGATTGAAGAGAAGGATTATTCAGGATTAGAGGTAACGTCACCAGGAAGAACGTCCTTGAGATAAAGAAGCCCCAGGCGTCTTCTGAACTTTAATCTTCATAGTCCTATTAAAAATCGATGGATCCCCAGGTCCACTAGGATCTCAAAAATAAAACTACAACGGTATACGGTACGCAGGCGTCTCCTGTGTACCCGAGATCCCACAGGAGGTCCGAGGAGATCAGAAGACGTCGAAACGAAATTTCAAGTGGGACGAAGTGCGAAGTTCAGCGAAGACGACGTCAAAGGACGAAGCTCTGTTTATTAGATTATAGAACGAGGAGCATTCCTGAATCTGAAAGAGATTTCGTCCCCCCATACTGAAGCACGGTAATGAAGTAAAGCTATATCCAGGATGTTAATAAAATATTACCCACAGGATTTAATATCCTAACCTTAAACTGCGAAGCTCTTAATTTTTATAGTTTTACACTTTCAAGGGTACTTCAGGAGCTGAGGCATTTGCGAATTTCGTCTAATTCGTTTATAATTTATTTTAAAAAACGACTGTCATCTACAGTTTCACAGTTCCTCGATCAAGGTACCCCTTGTCTAGACTCGTTACAAACCATAGAGCAATGTCAGACGCAAGTAAAACTTCTCTTTTTTCTTTCAGAAATAAAAAATAAAATTCTACATTCACCGATGCGCCATGAAGTCACTCGCATCTTCATGACCCACTGGTCGTTCAGAAACCGGAAGTTATCTTTCTGTTCCTGCTGACGAGTTGCTCCACCACCTGAGGTCAACAGAACCGGTCCTATCGATTAGACGCAACTTGACTAGTCACCCCAAGGAAATTAATAATATTCGAGGAGAAGATCTGGAATATCTTCCCCAGGGAACAAAGTGTGTCCCCAAGGTGTCTCTCCAGAAATGCAATTATATAAGGTTGACGTCCTCGAGCAAGAAAACGTGCAGACGTTGCCTTGGTAATTCGATTCTCAGGAGGAAGTGCCTTTTTTTCCAACATCTTATTCTTGAAAATAATCTTTGACCGACCTTCCCTCTCTGTTACGTGTACTCTGCTCTTTGTGCTTCCATTTTGAGGACTGCTCTGCTCAGGTATGCTTACCTTCAATTTAAAGATCTTAAAAATAAATCTTTCCAGAGTACTGACAGGCACAAGCCAAATGGACTTTCACACTTTATCAAGGAACACCAGAGTCTCTCACAACGATCCACAGGTGTACATAATTTATGTATTAAGTATGACTATCGATCTTCATTGGTATGTCAATTATTATTACAGCCTTCGCGTTACTTGACGTTCCCATAAAATCCAGAGATACAATATTTCAAGCATTTTCTGATCGAAACTGAAACCTGATCTGCTTGTTTCTGCAGATCGTACGTATTGTACAATTTCAAAGAGTATAGTCTCTAGTATATCTGTAGTGAGTTCCATGGTTTGCACTCTCAAATTTTTTTTGGATTAATTCAAGGTAAGTACGTAGTAGGTAGTGCGTCTAGACGGCAGTTTTTTTATTTTTCAAAAAAATATCCCTCGCTTAGCTTGCCTATTGGCCCCATCCGAAAGAGTCTCGACCAACCAATACCCAATATCTCAACTGTCTCTTCCTTTATTCCAGCGCGTGATAATAAATGTAAAAAAAAGGTTCATGAAAAAGAAAATAACAGCCCAAATACCCAGCAAATTATTTTCTCCGTTGAATAACCAAGCGAATTGCTTCTGAAGGAGAAAGGAGAGAGAAAATCAAGAGTAACGAATAGGAATGAGAGGCACGAGA
This sequence comes from Trachelus tabidus, assembly GCA_030142655.1. Classification (NCBI taxonomy): domain Eukaryota; kingdom Metazoa; phylum Arthropoda; class Insecta; order Hymenoptera; family Cephidae; genus Trachelus; species Trachelus tabidus. Next base: position 90,454 of record JARQTI010000896.1, read on the forward strand.
GGTAAACGGCAATATATAATTAATCCAAGGTATTCCGACAGTCTCAAGATTTCCCACGGTAGAACGCGAAATTCTTTAAACGGTGGAATAAAAGCCCCCGAAGGAAATAATGATTGAACTAATGAAATACATAAAATTTCCTGTTAAAGAAAAAATATCAAAGCACTTTTCAGTAATTCCAGAAAGGCACTTCCACTCCCGGCTGCGCCGAAGCTGTTAGCCAAAACATTTTTAATATCCGACGAAGGTCGAGGAGTATGGAAAATCAATTGAGAAAGGAAAACCTCGTCTCATAAACAGCATCTGGAAAACGTCGATATCTCTAAACTGTCTGTCGCTGCCCGTGCAAGATATCGATGCTGATGCATTAACGATCAATGTGTCCTTTCTTCTTTTTTTTTCTCGTCACAATTTTACGGACGCACAAACAGTGTAAATTATATTTTAACGTTGACTGATACGAAAGCTAATACTCCTGTACAGCTGGTAAATTCACATGAAAATTCCTAGAGCATCGAGTAAGAAAGCAGAGAGTAACGCGGTTGAACTCAGCAGCCTCGCCAAAGTGACTACTGCTGACCCAGTCGAGGATAAAATGCGAAATAGAAACCAGGAAGGAAAACAGAAACGCATCCATTTACAAGCAATAAGCTCCCCGATCCATCAGACACGACCAAGACACATTGCAAAGACACGAAGGCAACTTGAGATTCTTAAACGTGTACAAGGATTCCTCTCTATTTAGCCTTACAAGTCCTTATTTCCTTGAGGCTGTCATTTTACACAGATATGTAAACCCATACAGCATAACTGTACATTACTATATACTGCTTAGTCTATGGCCTGACAAAATCGATCCCACCCACCATATAGAAGGAGGTCCGGAAGTACGCACTTCTATACAATTATTGTACACTGAAGCGTCTCACGTACTTTCATCCTGCGCATAGTACAAAGTCAAAATGTAGCCACGAAATGGATACAAGGCGACTGATAAGAAGTACATAAAAATCCCTGAGCACTGATAGCAGAGAGAGAAGAAGAGAGGCGATGGGGTGTCGGTCACGTAAATTCAGCACGGTCACCAAAGTGGATAGAAAATATAAATTGGCTGCACCCAAGTAAATTGTGTTAACGGATACGTCTGTCCTTGTCGCGCTCGCGTAAACCCCCATAACGCGGTCTCTCTCGCACTCACACTGGGTATAGAAAATATGAAAAATCTTTAACAAGGGACTCTCTCTCTCTCTCTCACTACCGGTAAGATCAGTCCCACAGTGAATTCTCCAGCTGCTCTCCCACCATTTGCGAACACCGAGGATAAAGATAAGCCTTCAATCGATAATTTCTTGCTTCTGTGTTATTCAATCACATCTGCTTTATGCGATATCATTTCCACAGCATCCCTGATCATTCTTTGATCCAGGGACCGGTCTTCTTCTACGTATAGTCTGCGTTCATAGCTATCTCATATTTTATCAGCGGAGAGAGATGCTGGATAACTGTCTCATAAAGGAAGCCTGAAACTGCTACTTGGAAGACTCCTCGGAGTCCTTGACGAAGACGTACTCGAGGGTCGAAGAGACAAAAGGCACCATAGCGGTTCCTATAGGGACCTATAAAAGGGGATTCAATGTAGATGAGTCTCGCATATGTATGTGTATATATATATATATATATATATATATATATATGCAAATGGTACTGTGGCTTCTTTATTTTTATAGTATCCATACCATAGACTGTATGTGCTATCGTGATGTATAAACAATACATGATTCGCTATTACTGTAGTAACGCTTACCATCCTTCAGCCTGGAAGCTGGTATACAAGAATACAGAAAGGAATATAAATCCTTAAAAATGCAGTGACATCTCTCAAGTCTCGTCTGACCTTTTTCCGCCTTGTATCGTACTCCCTTCTCTCTGGTTAGCTGTTAGAAGAAAGAAAATAAAAAAGATTTAAAAAAATAAAGGCCAAACACTCTCAGGATAAGACTTGCCTCCTGGGAGTCATTAGATGGACTGATCCTTCCTGAAGTCCTGATAGTCTTTTTCTTCCTGAGCCACCCTCTCCCCCCCCTCTCTCTCTCTCTAACCCTACCAAGGTCTTTGGAAAAGCCGAGCTTGGACCCGGTTGCTTATTTGTCGCTTTTGAAAAGCGCCACGAAGCGGCAAATAGCACTTCTGACAGCTTGTCAGGGTCTTGAAAGATGTCCGGACGAGTGGTGGGTAAAACTGCAGAATACGAGCAGAGACGAGCAGGAAGATGTACACCCATAGATGAGTTTAGCGCCATGCTCTTGGTATCGGCTAAAACCGTAGCTTTGTGCGTCTCCCTAACTCATCCCTGCTACGACTTCCTCTCGAAGAGATTCAGGAGTTGTCAGAAGACAAACTAACCGAACCGCAGCTAACTTCAAGGAGAAGCTGTGTTTCGTAGCTCAGCCGTGTGGCGGAGCCACAGTCGAATGACAAGAGTAAAGAAAGAAAGTATAAAAATGCAAGAGGCGACGGGTATAAGAAAAAAAAGAAGGATAATTTCAACGTCACCTTGTTTACCTTCGTTACGGTCGGGCGTGCTCGTGTCTACGAAGCTCCATTTAAAAAGAAAAAGACAGAATCAATTGAAATTTGATTTCGCAAGTACACACCGCTTTAATTGTTTTATCTTATATTGTCGCAGACGGTTCTCGTCAGACATTTACGAAGGAACAATATATATATTTTAGAAAACCTTCAATTTCATTATTTCACCAATTAAATTGTCGCCGGTTGATTTTTTACTCGCAAATTTCTTCTCGTACAATCAAAACTTGTTCGCGTACATTGAGCCAACGAGATTAACTTTGCGACAATGTCAGGTTAAATTAGGAACACACACTCACTTATCACGGGGCACTTGGTGTTATCAGTAAAGCTTCCTGCCATTACCTCTCTGTATGGTTATTCACCAAAGACCAAATTAATGGCGGTGGCGTTTTACGTTAACTGTACAGATATATTTACCCACAAATTTTCTACTAACAATCGATTAGCCTGCGACGCGCTAATGATGACAAAATTATAATGGGGAAAACCACCAAATAATTCTAGTATCGTAAAGCGTATAAAAATATATCTCAGACAATACTAATTCGATCGATCTACGTGATAAACCGACGAATAATTCATTCGCCTGCAACGGAACTACGCAACTCGGCAGATCTATTAATTTCGAGACACCCCGTGTAATATGCGCAAGGAAAAATGGGTAAACCTCGAAACCAGCGGTTGTTCTTATTGCCATAATCTGGATGATATTTCAATGTTAAAGTCCATGAGGGGAGACGCCAATCGCTTTACGATTCCAACGTGTTTCCCCAACGCGTGAGGATATTATGTTAATTGCAAGATAAAATTTATCGCAATGAAGAATCCTGGCCGTAATCTTAGCCCGGGAACAACCTGAAGTCGACGAGGACATTGAATGAAGGTTACCAAGTGATAAAAAAAAAACTAACCTACATATTCGAGCAGAAGAGTCATGAGAAACGTTAGCCCAAACTTTTCACATTGGATGTTTGACTTTTCCACAGTGAATTCGTTGCCAAAATTATTCGACAACTGCGACGGCTGTGTCGCGACAAAAAAAATATGGAGATTTCAGTTACGGCTGACAAAACTTCGTGACGGTTCACTGATCCAATGAATGTTTAATGTCCTTGTTGTAACAATAATAATTATTATCGTCAGTGTTATCATTGATTATTTATAAATTTTATGAAAAACTCACCGCTCAACCAGCCACTCTGCCCTGCGTTACATTTTTCAATGCTGTCACCGGATATCGCGCGTGGCGCCGTCACCTTCTGTAAAATAAAAATGGAGTCTGTGAGAATTACATATTTTTTTTTCTTTACAAAGAAACAACCCGCCTATTACTTTGTACGAAGATCGAGCATCTTCGGTACAGAGACTTAGTGCAGGAAAAAGAAAAGATACGTCGAATTTTGAAAATAGCTCGAATCACGTTATACACCGATAAAACCTGCCTCAGACGTGAAAATCGCCGCTTGTCCAGCTTACCCGTGAATTCTTTGAAATAGATTTTTCCATTATACGCTAATCCCTTATAATACGCCGTCATAAAGGAATATCAGGGTCTGCGAAAGCTAAATGAACTTTGCGGGATCGTTATCCACAGGACAGTAGATAAAAATTTCATCAAATTTACTTGCGTGCATCAAAAGCCACGAAGCATTACGAGCAAACCTTATGAGAAGAGGAAGCTGGTTAATTTTTCCCGAACGTCTTCTTAAGGAACACCCGCCGGTAAAGTAGAAACCTTCTGATCCCATGTATTATAGCCTATAAGATAACCAAAAAAAAAATAAGAGACAGCACAAAGCACTTGGTGTTAAATCCATAACGAATCTAAAAGCCTTAAAGTCTTCGAGAAATATACCAGGCATTAGGATACGAAAGAAATAAAATAAAGAAACACAAACAGCGAATACCCATCAGAGATACAAGAGCCGATTTTATTTCCGCATGTTGGAATAAAGGAAATGGAACGCGCGATGAAAACTGTGACGAACAAAAGGAACGCGGACTGTTAACCAACGTCCAGTAATGTGATATTAATAAAGTATTTTTATTTCAAATAAAAATTCCATTTGACTGTTCGACTCTTATTTCTCATCAGGGTGCTTCCCGGTATCTTCAGCGAATTCCACGTCTCAATAATAATCCTCTGGCAATAAGACTGCATTCCTGTATACACTGTAGCTTGATAACAGACTGTTTACTGGTATCTACTGGTACTCCAGGTGTCTCTGAAATGCATTACAGTTCACGTTTGGTGCACGTTGCTCAAATCCAATTCACTGATACCTGTTTGCACAGATATCTTCCTGAATCAAACATCCTCTACAGCATCTTCCAAAGAATTAAATCTCCCACTGATCAATCTCAAGCTTCCTCTACTGTAACGAATGATTTACTATATCACACGCAAAAGTAAAATTTATACATGATTTTAGAGTTGCAAGACACGACTGTCACTCTGTACCGTACATACTGATTGTAATAATTGCTATAATGATCGACAGTGACATAAGACAAGTCCTTCAAAGCTTAAAATTACTAAACAATTCACATAAGGGCATCCCCATACGCCATATGTTGTACCACTTTTGGTTATTATCAAACAGCCATTATCTAACTCCAATGCTAATATCATAATCATTTAAATAAGCATATGTAGGCGGTTTTGTCAAAGCTCCACCTAGTGACTCACAGCGCAAACACTGATTAGGTCAGGGAATTAACGTGGATGCGATTAAAGCCAGTGAATCGAGTCGCCTTTTCAAAAAGAATCCTTTGACAATCTCCTGAGTCTTGTTTTCTTTCTCTTTCTCGTCTTTTCTTTTTTTTTCTTCTATTTTTTTCGGGGATTCCAGCCACAACGAAACATCAGGGTCTCCAGAGGCGAGAGTAGAACTTACGTGACTACGTTACCCAAACAATCTGTAAAATTACCATAGTCCAAAAACCAGTATATCGCTTGAATCATAAACAGACGCAATTTAAGGAATGCCATCTCTGAGAAATTCTATGTTGTCTCTTGTTTTTGAAGCTTTTTTTTAATATCCGAATTTCGACTATCCTGTATCTTCGTACCCCTTGAGGTATAAACGAAATGAAGAGTGGTAAAAACGGATATTTACAGACGGTTCTAAATAGACCCCTGCGAACAGAATTTAGTTTACTCAAAGTTCGGTGCTAGCGGTTTTTTACCCCCCCCCCCCCACAACCCCTCTTCGACGATTTTGCCACGAAAGTCTCTATATCTAATTATCTAACAGTTTACATACAGACTCGGTACCAATATTATTATCAATTTGAACAGTCTCATTCCAATGGATTCTAGTGTGGCAAAGTTACTCTTGGAATAATGATAGTTGACAATTACCCTGGATTAAAGTTCTGAATGAACTTCAAGTTGTTATCATTGAGACTAAGCAGAATCTGTAACTCCGGGATACGTCTGAAGGAGTATTTATATCTACGTGTACTGTCGTACTCCACGTAGCAGACGTAGGTAAATTCTAATCGTTATACGAATATTCCCAGTAGCTTTACGTATGCATATATGTATTATATATATATATATGAAATCAGAAGTTTCAGAAATGAACTGTGGCCACCCTGGGACTCCCATATATCTGTATATCCATGCTGCTTGACTGTACGTATTTATTTTCCACGATCCCCGCAGAAACCAACGTGACTCCAATGAATCCTGAACTGTCACAAACTCCTGGGGGACTTTAAAATTCGATTCCCGTCTCGGATATCCGATGGGATCATGTACCAATTTTCGTGACAAATTCCAGAAAGCAATTCGTTCGCTCGAAGACTCGGTGCTGAATGTGTTCAATTTTGTTTGGTTACTGAAAGAGAATTGAGAGGCACAAAGAGACGACAATATCAAATTAAATCGAAAATCTAAAAAGGAGACGTCGTAACCCTATCACGTTTCAGAGTATTGACACCGTGGACACGAGTAAGCGAAGTCTCACGGCTCTTGTTAACCTGCCAATACCAGACGATAGAAACGTCGTCGTCGTAGTAGATAAAATAAAGTGAAGAATAGAGAAAAGGAATTACTTTTAAAGAGTAAAAAAAATGGTACTTAACCTGAGCAAGTCAAATTTCCGTGATAACCTGAATCCGAGTAAGATAGGGTAAAGATAGATCTTCTTCTGAGAGGTTATGGAATCTCTGGGGAAATGAGCTCTACTAATTGCTGGTAAATCGAATCAACACTGCCTCGTCTGATAGAAGAAATGAGAGTGAACGACAATATATGTATATTTATTAAGCACTCATAACCTCAAATCCATCTACGCTTAACTAAATGTATATTCCGTACCTGCTGCATGAATCATACATGGCGGATATTCTGATGGTACTCTTCAAGAATCCTCGTATCAACATTTATCACTTGTTTTCCAGCGGAGAACGAAATATATTCCTCTCTGTCCAGGTAACCGTACGGGTCGAGAGTTTCGTGTATTTGGATTTATGCGGGCAGAGCAAACGTGCGGAGAATGAAATATCAATCCGGGTGGGTTCAAGTTTAAATTCCACGCAAATTTTTTAATACTCCTCTTTGCCCGCATTTCCGTTTATTTCAGAGAGGACTAATATTAAGACGAAGGGAACAAAGAGACCTGGCCAATCTATTGTACGTGCAGAGAGACGCGGGCAGATACGGGGATCCCTGACGGATGGTTTCGTTCTCACGTGCAGCCACCCTATAATTTCCAGTTTCTAAGTTTCGCTAATTAATCCTGACGCCAAACGAAGGTGAGCTGGAGATAAGTAGGATTCGAGGGAGAGGAGTATAAAAGTACACAGAGTAACTTACAGGTTAGGAACAGTTTATCTTTGGCAATTTCCAACGACCCTAATGCGGATTCCACTAGTGCTTTTTAAGGTTAAGTTCATTTTGCCTTGAAAGAGAAGGCGAAAGAAAAATGCTCCATCTTTCTTTGAATATGTGACTAATCAATCTCTTCACGTTCTTTGTATCTAAAATATCCTACCACTGTGTAACGAACGTAAACAGATACTAGAGGCGGTCAATACGTCTCGCGATCAATTAATGATCTCTTCTACTACGGCGACATACCTGCTGTCCTTAAAGGCTACGCTGTGTATGCCCTTCGTAAATAATGCCTACAGCCTTTCGTACCTTCATACACATCTACAGATACCTAGATCGATCAGTTGGAATAAGTATGTTTCAACAGTTACAGCCATCAAATAGAGTATATCCTCCTCCAGAGATCAGTATGCAAATAAAATGTAAGTCCTTAGCGTGGCAGGAGATTGAAAATTGAGCTTTTATGTAAATCGCAAAGTTCTCCATGGACATGTAAATCAGGAAAAGTTTTAAGGATAAGAAAAAGACAAAAGGGAATTAGATTTTAAAGAATCTCTATCCGTCAAGCAGCCTAGAAACACTGTACGTATAATCCGTATATACCGTTGTACCGAGTATTCTAATGCATCGTGTCAACGTAGTTCATCACAGTTTTATGTACTATTTAATTTACTCACAGGACTGTCTCGTTATTCGCGATGGACAATGCAGCTTGTTGCTTCTTCACTACACACACACACACTTGGTATAACCTCACTCCCGTCCGTCACTGACGCGCGCCGCACGAAGACTGTCGGTTCCTGGCTCAACGCCAGATAAACTGTGGCTTTAACTATGTCTGGAGTTTTGGTGGTGGAAAAGGATTCGGGAGGGAAGGCGACAAGACATATGATATATATGTATATGGTTAAAGAGAATGAGTAAACAGCGCCATGCAAGAGAACCGCGAGGAATATGGAAGAGTACTACAAGGGTTACTCTTGGGGAGGCTTGCCGAGTGCGACTCCGGTGGAAGTGTCCAGAGGGTGGAATTGTTGAAGGGGTTTGTAGGCGCCAAAGCACTGTGCGCAACGCTCTAGCGTTATGTATTGTGTATATATATATCAAAAACCATTGGAATCTCATACCCCAGAAGAAGCTTGTACATATATTTATGTATCCTGTACGCGAAAAGGGAACTGGTATATAACCTTAACGTGCCTTCCAGAGAAACCCTGTGGAGTCTAACGTTGTTATCTAACTCACACACAATACTGGAACACTATTGGCTAGCTTTAATTTTGCCTGGAAGTATTCTGAACACATTATTCTACTTAAGTAGCTTCTATACACTCTTCGGTATAACTGCTGCTGGAATATTGGCTGGTAGGTATAATGGATGGACCCTATAGAATTTTATTTATTAAGACTCGTATTTACACAGTGTTGTATTTATCCGTTTCATTTCTAAACTTGTCTCCGGTAGAACAAAATTCGTTGTCTGTTTGCTTTCTGATTTTTTAATGAAATTTTTAGGTAGCGGCATTGGTGATTTTATGGTTTTGCGTTGGAAAGTACATGACAAGCTGCGAATACATGTGTATTTCGAGGGACGATATATCAAATGAAATTACCGAATTTCAAAGGGATGATTTGTATAGGTAGATATTCAATCCGTGATGATTCATGGTTCTGCTGAAGACACGTGCCTCGTTCATACAGGGGATGGTGTCAAAAGACGATAAGGTTCACGCATTGCCCACTGTCCCCACATAATTGCGTAGGATGGATGTCGTTTTAATCGCTGTTCAAGGATTCTCATCAGGGTGTAATTCCAAAATTTCCATTCAATCTATATTCGTACGTTGACACTCGTGGTGGCTGATTAATTTAAAAATAATGTATGGATTTGACAGTGAACAATTAGACACATCAATTATTTTTCATATTGCAGAACTGTTTTAAAGAATTCTGATGTTTCTATTCAGTAACTGCTATGGTACATACCCATACTTCCTGGTACCATCGACGTACTTCTAGTTGATTAAGCAAGTGTTTAAGGGATGACACGAGAGTTCAGAGGTTGAGGCATTAAGACCTTCACTTCTGGTTCAATTTCGTCGTTGTAAACAGAATGGGGGTATAAAAATGACCCGAGGCTAGTTTATACACTGCACACGTGTAATTCTCCTGGGCAATAGAATAAGAACCATGACAAAAATACGCACAAGGATTCCCAATAGGAATAAGTAGAATCGATTGCAGCTGCATATCTATTTGAACAAGAGTACAAAACAAGGAACTATTTTCCTCCAGGAACGTGGTACACGATTTTTCTTCCTTGAAGAAAACTCTAGCAGAGAATTTGATATTTAAATATTAAAGGAATAACGTAACGGGTTAACCGTGGAGCAGAAGGTCTGGAAAATTGTAAGAGGGATGCAATAATTATACGATATATGATGATTATATTAGGCTAGGCGCCAGCTGCGTTAAGCGTCGCGACGCTAGGGCGTCCTTTTGTGTGTGTGAAACGGTGTTAGCTCGTGACTCGTGACGTGAACCATGCGTTCGATGAAAGCTCACTTGCGTGTGTACGCAGAGGCTGACATCTTGGGCTTTGTATTGCGTACGTGCGAATGACCTCTATCTTCTTCGCAAAACCAGACAGGGGACGTTTCATCCCCAGGAACATTTCGACTGGTTGTTTAACTCTGAAATTCCTCTGGGAGACGCCTTCGGGCTTTTGTCTACGTGGCAAGCTAACGTAAACGATGACCTTTTCGCATAAGGTACAAGATTACTTTGTCAGGATTCTTTTCTTTTAAACTTTAGACAGTCTTTCATAATTAGCAGCTTCATTTTTATGGTTCCTTTTATTCGTTTCTTTCAATTAAGATAAATATCCGGCCTCCGTTTCAATCCTGTATTGGAACTTTATATTGAAACTGAAAGAATGTAACAGACGAATCTTACCAGACAGTTTTTCTTAGAGTTTTATTACATATTTTATGTATACTCCGACACGAAGGAAGGCTGTCTTGGGTTTTTATATAGAATAAAGAATATTTTTAGCAAATGGATGCCAAACATGCTCATCTATTGACGTTTTCTGAATATAGTATAGACTAGAAGTGCCACTGTGCCATGCGATTTTCATATGTAGAATCAAATAGTGGGTCCATTCATCGACACTGAAAATCGTTGATACTATATAAGAAATCATATTTTTGTCTCTCTTCTACATATTGTACGTCGGTAAGTGTATCCACGTCTGATAGAGCGTCGATTGGACCACTACCTTTGTGTGTTAATATAGCATTTCAATCTTGAGCTCAATCTGCGAATGGCGGCGATATCCAGACTCGCGTGACACTGTATTCCTTAACTAAGAAGCCTGCTCTATTTAGCTCTTTAATCAACATTGCGACGGTAAAAAATATTAATTGACGTTCTGTATGTATAATTTTCCAGGTTCATCGATATTTATTTAGTCGGCTGCACCATCTTCTGGCGCGTATCGTTGGCGTTTCAATCGGTAAATATGATGCCTAGTCTATTTTCAGTCAATGCTTATTAATTAATAGAAAAAACATTAGTGGAAAACGTATAGAACTTTAAAGTTAATACTTTAAAATAGCTGCGCTGTCGATCGATGATTATTCTATTATGATTTAATCACTTATTTTGTCGTACACAGGTAGTCTTGCAGTGGCAGTCAGTGTCAAAATGGCGAGCAAGAAAATCGTCTGCCTTCTTGGCAATTCAAATAAAATTTGTCAGCCAAATTTACCTGCGATTACTACTCTCGTTCGGGGTAAAGCTTCTTGGGAACCTGTTGACAAAGTGACCCATACGGGTCAGGTAAAAGATATTGAACAATTATATTGAAAAATGATATTACGTAAATTCGAGGTTATCTTGGATCCTTTTAATAATTCTAATTCTGTTTTAGAAATGGGATGACGACGATCCTCGCCTTGCAAGATTTGTTGACAGGCAAAAGCTTGTAAATCCTAACTGGGCTATTAACCTCATAGCTGAGGTGCCTCCGAATAAAGCCAAGGACAGAGTCGTCTATTGTAATGGAGGTGGTGGACCTTTGGGACATCCCAAGGTGTACATTAATTTGGTATGAAAAGTTAATTAGTTTCTTGGATTTGTCACTTGTCATCTTTCTAATTTTGTTTATTTACATGTAGGATAAACCAGGTAATCACAGTTGTGGGTATTGTGGTCTGCGCTTTTATAAGGAAGACCATCACCATTGAATAATACTCTGAGAAAGATCATAGTTAAAAACGGTTTAGCTTGTACTATCATAATATTGTTAAACGTGTGAATAAAGTAATTGTATAGGTAAAATATTCTTCGTTGTTCTTTTGTTCGTCCCCACAGACATTGAATAAAAAGAAAGATAGTAGAACAGCAAAATGGCATTTCTTAGAAAAAGAAATTTATTTCGATCGTTATCCTTTGCACTTACTAATAAATTAATGATAATTAAAATACTTATACCGATATATTCTCATCCTCCTACAATGCAGTTTTCTGACTATTCATTCCAAGTGGTATTGCTTGCAGCTCTGTCCTCATACACAGAAATTCTCCACAGACACACATTATACTAAGGGATACAATATTCAAGCACCACCAGCTAAAACTCGAAGGGAAACTGGCATTATATATCCAGCAACACAGTAAATGTATCAAATGCGCGGTACAGGCAAAGTCCATACACTGTTTTGTTCTTTGCACGAGCCACCACAGAGCCAAAGCACCAACTAAGGCATTTAGTACAAAAATTGTAATGACAAGCTTTCCACCAAAGTCACGAACATGAACCTCACTATATAGGAAGGCATAATCTAGCGATTTTGTTGAGCCTAGAACAGTAGCTGCTATCCAAATCCATATTCCAAGGAAAAAGTACATGACACTTTGCACAGCCAATATCTGACATATGATTAATATCGGATCCCATGTTGTTTTACGGAACTGTCCTGAGATGTTGTTCATCATGTCTTTTATATCTTCTCCGACTTTCTGCCTGAGTGTTATTTATGTCAGGCTTCTTCTACCCTTCATTATCTTCAGGATTCTTGGATCCTACCAGGTACAGCTGAAATGTATCGATTAAATATTATTTCTGTCCCTAATTATGAAAATAATTAAATAAATCCATTGTTATCAGACCTTATAACTTGCTGCAATTGATTTGTATTTATGAAATTACCATTATTACATCGCTTGTAAAACTTATGATTCCGTCTTGTCTTAAAATAGAATTAAAAATGTCATATAATAAACTTTTTTTCTTTGGACAGGTTTTTACAGAAGACGAGTTGTAATATATCACACGTACATGACTTGGTTACCGTCAAATTGCATATTTGTAGGTTATGATTCAGTAAAATGACGTTCAATGACGTTACGAACGACAGAGTTTCGTAACGTAGAACGAACGTCTATTACCACGGTGACAAAAGAAACTGCATTACGTGTGTGACATTACGCTGTTTTTCGACAACGTAACATATCTACGAGATTTAGAAGCGACACGTGAGAAATGTCATTCTTTAATTTTTTTCAAAATCTATTCGGTGGTGGGAATAATCAGCGACCACCAAACGATAGGTAAGATTCTTAAAAAATAACGATAAACGTTTTTCCACAATGACAGTGTAGAATATTCTAGATGTTTGGCAAAGCTTTTTCTGTATTTTATGTTTTACTCATTGTCATATTTGTATCCTGCATAATATTGTAGATACGAAGATCACTGGGAACCAAGGCACAGTTTTAGAAATCCTATTTGGCAGAACGATGAGGATGACGATGATGAAATTGGTGACAATGATTTCAGGTAAAAGCTTATCTTTTTGTTTATCCTTTATCTATTTAACAATTTTTCATAAAGTAGTTTATATTGAAATAATCTGATGGTGTTTTAGAAATCCTAGACATGGCTTTCATTTCCACATCTTTAGCGATCCACTTCAAATAACAAAGTTCTTTGAAACAGAGATGGATAACATGTTAAAAGGATTCTTTTCTGGATTTGGTCAAGGAGAATTTACCTCGCCTTTTGGAAGTAAGTAATACAAACGTCTGCTACATGCTATTAAAGAAATGAATATTGGATGATTTATAAATATTCTAATCTTATTTACAGATGACGAGGTATTCAAAGCCTTACCACATGGTGAGCCACAGAGGAAAGAAAATCTTAGAGATGAATTTTTAAAGCCTGGATACGAACAGCCTGCTTTGGATGAACGAGGATTTTCCAAACCCAAGGTGGATGCTGATCTAGATGGAAAGTAAGTGTATACATACTCTAAAGCATTAAAGAATAATATACCATAAACTAGCTAACGATATCAATATTTGTTTACAGAGTCAGCACAGATGAATTAGTGAAAGTTTGGACAAAACCTTCGACATCCCAAGAAATTCAGACATACAATCCCAATAGACAATTCAATTTTCACTCGTTCGGTAAGTCTATAATCACCAGGAACATTCGTAGACCAGATGGAACAATGGAACAGCATAGAACTGTAAAAGACAGCGAAGGTAACGAGGAGACAACAATCACTAGACAGATTGGAGATAAAACCCATACAGTGGTAACAAAACGTGATAAGAACGGTATTGAAACAACAACAGAAAACCTAGTGAATATTGACGAAAGTAAGTTAGTTAATCTATAATTAGAAAACAAAATTTTTGAATTAACAGAAGATCCAAGTAAACACAAAACCAAAACTTTATCTTTCAGACGAACTGAAGGACTTTGAAAAGAAATGGAGCATCAAGCCACAACCACAAAACGATTATCCCTTGAGCAATTTCCCCTGGCACAAATTTTTTAGTCCGAATCCAAAATTATAATACCAACAATAGTGCCATAATTAAGCAGACTGTGAGTTGTGAAAAGTAATTATATCCTACTAGACTCGATAGCTACAATAATAAACTAGTTATTATAGAGTTCTACTCTTTGCTAAAAACCTAGTCCTACCTTAAATAAATACTTAATACGGTAAAAATATAAATACCAGAATGATACAAAGTATCACACACGCACCACCAAAGTCCCAAAAGTTGCAACTATAAATTTCTTTATTTAATCGTATATATATATATATATTCTGTACACGCCACATATATACAGTCTAATAAATTCCTAGTCTACATGTAACCAAACCATCTATGCTTCTTTACATAGTTCTCGTCCTTTCAATTTGAAAGGCGACAACCACGCGATTAAATCTACACGATTGTTATTTATTTGGCTGCTGAACGCAAATCTAACGTAATAGCATATTTATTAAACGCCCTAATCAACGCCACAATAATTCCCTTTACATTGTTTCTCATCCACCTCTTTCACCTTGTGTTAATAATTGCCCCTAAGTGTCTATCAGCACTATAAAGCGTGTCATTTTCGTTATCCCCATTATTCCTCGCGTTTAGCGACAATAAACGTACCTGGAGAGACAATAGCATAACAGCAATATCGTATCATAAGTACCAAAGATAATTTACAAAGTGAACTGGTCCAATTAGTTACATAACAGAGTAAACGACAGTTTCCAAATGTTCAACTTTCTCCACTTCCTCTTGAATATTTCACTAAGCCATTCCACGAAGCTGTACTATATTATTTACATCAGCATGGTATCATGGAAACTGCAGATGGATGTTCGTTGAGAAGAAATACAAATTTTCCTTAATCTTTGGAGTAGGAAGATAAAACGAAAAAGGTAAATGAATTAGAGAAGCACAACGAATGCCCCGGTCTCTGCCGGGCCAGGAATGCAAAAATGAAGATAAATAATTGGAAGTAAACCAGCAAGAAAATAATAGAAAAGTAAGAAAATATTCTAAAGCACCGATCCACACAATCAATTTGTAAAATTGAAAAGATAATACTGTGTATGTTCAGTTCAAACGAAATTAGGAACAATATCTACAAAGATACAATAATTGAGCACATTTTGTCTTTGCGACTTGAGAAAGTTGAAAGAAGGAGATAGAGAAACATGTTAAATTGGACGTTGATGCAGAAAAAAAATTGTCCCAACTGACTATAAACTGTCCGAAGCATCACCAGGATCTTCAAGATCTTTAGAATCATTCGCCTTGGGTAAGAATTACAGGTGGGATCCTTCAAAGCACCCGATGGAGACACATTAAATTAAATAACGCTCTTGCACGACAACATTACAAAGGATATTATACTCATTAATCATCTAAACTAAGTATCAAGCCGAGGAACTCAGATTTGGCAGAACCTTTACTGAATAAGAAAGAAAATAACAGAAATGTCTCAAGTACACCAGCATTGCCATTCCATTTCTGTCACATTACTCAAAACTCTGTTAATGTTCTTATGCCTCTTCGTCATTCAGTTAAAATTCAACCAAACAGTCTGCAACAAATTTTTACAAAACCTCCTCGCTGTGCCTGAATGATGCACCAATAAAGAAAGGAAAAAAGCCACGAAGCACTACATGACAGAAGAAACGTGTAGTTTTGAAGTACATTGAAAAATAAATATATACAATAATGGAGGTTCGATAAGACTTCCAAAAGCTAGTATTATTTATCTCTCTTCTTACGCCATTAAAAATCCATCTGTTTGCTAACAATCCCCGTTAATCCTCGATTAGGCTACAAAGTCGTATCAGAAACAAGTAAGTGAATCGAAAAATAAATCCGTAGAGCTGCTTTATTTCAATTAGTTATTTCATTTCTCCTTCTACCTCCCCTTCAAATACTTCATAATTCTTCGCACACGCCAAGTTCCTCGTTTACTTATGTACACAAAAGCATACAAGGTCCTAATCCTGTATACCTTGCACGCGAGTGTATAGATATATAATAAATATATTGTCGTATAACAAGTAAATCTGTCGCACATACTTGAACAAGCTTCAACTCGAGAACGTTGCTACGATCGTTATTAGTTTAACAATCCATTAATTATACCAGATAACGTTAACGCCAAAGCACTCGAGTGAGCAGGCTTTCACAACACTACGAGTGAGTCACAGATAAAAATTGTCTCATCGATTTAGTTGCTGTTTGATGTGCAAACAAAAAATTGTCACTTGCCTTACGACAATGGTGATTACTATGAAAATCATTATGTATATGTGTGCATATATATATATATATATACATATACATAATATATAGGCTTTTACTTATGTACAATTTTTATTATCAAGAGATTTTTTTTAATTTCCCATTGGCTCTCGCGATTAGCACAGACGTCAATATCCGTCAACGGCATAGAAGGTATTCATGTAATATGATTGATAAAGTTTTTCAAAATAATAAACTTTACAAGATATTTAATGACAATGGAAAAAAAAAGCTGAATTCATTTGTTGGGCAAGATTAGTTTTCTGGCCTGAGGCAAGATCTGCAGGTACATGCATATCAAGAGACACATATATGTATATATATATCCCTGATAACATTCTGTGCCGTTGCACTTGGGATCCCTCGTAATTTTGGCTTAAATCATCAGCTGGATCATTTAGTCCATGATAAATCCGGCCTAATTTTGGCTAAGACAGCTATGTATATTATATTCAACATCGTATGTTCTTATTGTATCGAATAATTAATAATAGTCAAGTATTTAATATTTATACACAAATTAAGGTTTGGACAGGTAAGGCTCCCGGGTTAGAACTCGATAGAGGACGTTGGAGGAATGGGAGGTCGGTTTCAGGGATTTGGTTTCTAAATGTGCGAGGCGAATCCTGTGGTCAGGATGACTCATCGCTCTGCAAAGAGAAAAGAAGAAGCATTGCGAGAAATTTAAACGTAACTCAACGTCCACTGACTGCCTCGGCAGTGACTTCCCGTACGTAGAGGCGTTTCCTTGAAGATGACGGAGTGGTTACTCCTGGCCAAAACCTTCAGTCTCCTCGATTGCGTAGTTAAGCTTCTCTACCATTTGGTCGTAGCTCTTGTAAGGCGGCAAGTCCAGTCGATTGAAGCACGTGTGAGACCTTGGTAGCCACGTATCCTTGCCGACCTTCTCTATACAAAATCTTTGCGGTCCGTTGCTCCCTGAAGAGTGGCAAAGGGGACAATTGAGTATCAAAACGATGATTTAATTTTACAGAAGGACTGTACTTACCCATCAGCTCCGCAAAACCTCCTACCGGGACCCGACAGGTTCCTGTCACGAACTGCAGCAGTCTGGCTCTCTTCTCGGTGTCGGCCGTCCTTACGAACTGCACAGAATCGAACAGAGACAACGCTTTGCTTTCCACTTCAAGCTGGTGATCATGTAGCCATTAACTTCAATCGATTCGATTGAACCTACCTGCCAGAACCACAGGACCTGCTTGCTGTTACGCGTGTAATGCCTGTAGATGGTGTTCCTTTGCCAGTCGTCAACGTCAATTTCCTGCATGCCGCACAGCATTAATTCCAACTCACGTTCATCGAAATATTTAAGCCATTCCAGAGGCACCACGGAATTGAAGCCTTCCAGAAAGGCTTTCGTTTGCTCCTCTATTCCGCGAGTCATACGCCACTCGGTCATCAATCTAGGATTTTTCGTAAGACATGACTTAGGACTGCGAGCTGACGTAATATATATATTTAAAAATCTTTTTTCACCTTACCTCATGTACTCTTCCTTATTCTCCTCAACGACTCTGATCTTGTCGCCGCCTTCCTTGAGCTCGTGATGAATCACCTGACCCAGGACTTCGAAGTCTACACTGTAATACAATTCCAGGCCGCACTCGTCAATGTTATTTTCCTTTATCCACACGAGGGACTTGTAGAACTCTGGATCTATCGACTCGATGTCTTTCATTATGAGTTTCTTATTGAGCATTCGCTTATAGAAAGGCATGGTGAAACCGCTGTAGATAAAACGACCATGATAAAGTGCCTGCGAAACGAATTGGAGATTAGTAAACGCGAAGAATGATATGTTTAGGGTAATAAAATAAAAGTTCACCATCGCAATGAATCTGCCAATAAATTTGAAATACTGCAAGTGATCTGGATTGACGTAGGAAGCAGGATTTATCTGGAGACTGTAGTTACTCTTATTGGCATATTCGAATAAGCAGTACATCGGATTGAGCACCTCGTGGCTCAGTAGGAAGAACCATTCCCTGTAGACAGATAAAGATAGATATACGTGTCTCTGCAGGTTGAGCGTCCCAAAAATATAGAATGCGATAGAAAATGTAGGTACTGACCTCGAAACGCCTCCATAATCCAAACCTTCTTCGCCTTTAAAAATTATATAAAGCCTACGTCTCAGGGCAAAAGCTTCGACGTTCATAATTTGATGATAGGAATCTTCAAAAAGTGTTTGTCTGCTGACACTGATTTTTATATGATTTGACAAGGCGTTCGTTTGACACAAGAATCGAAACTGTGATAATTTCCAATGGAAGGATCTCTCGTACGCCCTTGGCACCCGGTAGACACCCTTGGGTCTACGAATTAATAAAGGAGACAATCAGTATCGTACCGACAGAAGCCAGGTAAGTTCCTTAAAGAATTATCTAAGATGAAGCTCACCCTTTGGGAGCACCTGGTCTAGGATCCTGGAAGGTGGTGGTCCTGGTATTATGATCGACAAAATATCGGGTACCGTCCTCCGTCAACCTGATCTCCCAGCCGTCGGGAAGTGGAGGCTCGTCCATTGTCTCCTGACCCTGCGTCCTGGGATCTTCCCACTGAGTCGTTCTGTTTTTGTGATTGACGTAGTAAACTCTTCCTTCGGGCTGCTTCCGTCTTTCCCATCCAGCTGGCAAGGGACCCAGAAGAGCATCGTCCTCATCGACGGCCGCCGTAGAAGGTCCGGCCACAGCAGTCTGACTACCATGAGCCTTGGAATATGTTTAAGAAATTGATAGTCAAAAATAATATTAACGAATCAGAGGATTCAGTCTCTCTATTAAGTTCTAGGTACCTGGGGATAGAGGAACCTTTGATTGCCTTGCTGTACGACGTACTGTCGTTCACCCTGCCAGTGCTGAAAGTGCTGTAGCCTCTCCGTATTCGGCCTCTGCCACGTAGTGCTTCTTGTATTATGATCCACATAATAAATCCTACCGCGAGGATCCCGTCGGACCTCCCATCCTGGAGGTAGAGGTTGTGGCCTCTCCCAGGAGGTACTACGCGTGTTATGATCTACATAATAACTGAAAGCATTGACGCACCGGGTTAAACATTGCAAACCATACTAAGATAAAATATGACTGTGTATTCTCAGTGCCGAATTTTTCCTAATGCTTCTGTAAACTATTGCTAGCAGTAAAATCCATATCTCGTACGTATTTTTAAGTACACCTTTCGTCCCAGCTCTGCCCACTCTCTTGTACAAGGAATTAGGCTTATCATTATTTATGAATCTAATTGTATAGCATAGCTATGGCGTTCTATCATTTTGAAGCGGGCATTATTATTAGATGAATGTTTTGGATGTATTACCTGCGCTCAAACAGATCGGTTCGCATTTCCCAGCCTGCTGGTAATGGTTCCTCAGGTTGATTTCCGTTCTGCCCTTCACCAGGTACTGCGGAAGGTCCTGCGGATGCTGGTTGTCCTGGTGGAGGACATGTGCCACCGCCGCCGCCGCTACTATCACTTGTGGAATTGTGATTACCCATACCGTTTGCTACTGAAATTGTCGGTGGTACAACTTGGTCATTGTTCACGCTAATACTAGCTTGATTTGTATTGTAACTGGAATTGTGAAGTATATTGGTTGAACTGCGATGCATCACTGGTTGGATTGTTGAGGGAACTGCATTCTCAGTGCCATGTAATCGCATACGAGCACGAACACCTCCGTTTAGGATGCTGCGGTTATTCGTTGTGTCACTATTTGAGGAACCTGCAAGAAAAGTTATATTAGCTTTCAGTGTGGAGACTCGGTTATGTATGATAATGTATCTATCTGACATACCAAGAGGCATCGGAGTGCCAGTTGGAATATTTTGAGTTTGTCGCAATTGTTCACCAACATTTGGTGGGGCAATGCCATTCATGTCAATCCTTAAGCCATCAAAAAGTGTCACCAACTCTCCTACTTTGGATAACTGAGAGTCATGCTTGCTCTCTGTCATGAGATCAAGCGTAAGCTCAAGATTTTCTAATTTTCCATTGTAATGAGAAAGGATTTGGAATAGACTTATTCTCTTTTCTCCGATCAAGGCATCCTTTCGGAAGGTGCTGTGATCTAGCAAACGAAAGTGCAACTGAGAATAGGGAGTTACGAGAATTGTAAATTCCTCGTTCCACTTTGGCTGGTATGTAGATTTTGAGACTTCTGTCTTTCTTGGACTTTGCTCATCCACTGAGAATTCAATATATGGATTGGGCTTAAGGAATGACGAACTTCTTAGTATTGCTGCTTCAACTGAAAGTAATGGAAAGTTGTTGCATGTTTCTAACTATCTAAATGAGGGAGAGAAACATTTCTCTCCAATTCGCTTGACTACTGATGGACAAGAAAGTCTAGATATTTCAATAGATATGCCAGAGCAATTAGAGCAACTCACTCGTGATGCTCAGCTGGTGAAACCCAGGAGAGACTGCCTCCACTTCACAGTGGGACATGGTACGTTGATTTGCTTAGTTTCAATATAATAATTCTAAAGAATTATTCATACCATTTTTAATACTGTAACACCACTATCATCTGCAAAACAATGCTAAATTATCTCTCGATGTATGTGTATGAACAATGAGACAGAAAAAAAATGGACCTAGGAAACATTCAATTTAACTAAAATTACACACACAACTGGACTAATATATACATTGCATAACACTCCCAATCAGATGAACATGATACTACAAGCAAACATTAAAGAATGCCAATCAAAATCATACTGTAGCAGTAAGATTACGCTAGGAACGAAACTAAACAACATTCCTCGACAATAATAAACAAATACAACAAATCTAATCACTTCAAAGAGTCCCAGATCCCTCTGACTGTGATGAACGAAACAAAATATTGGTTAAAGCAATAAAAAATAAAAATGCATAACAAAATCTGACACAAATATATTGAAAAAATGAATGAAGCTCCTAAGCATGACTCGTACCGAAAAAATATTAGCAATTATTACCCCTATAACATATCTGTCAACCTACGCCTTAAAATTACACAATTCCACTCCTTAAATGGTCTGATAATTTTTTAAATAATCAAGTAATTCGGGTAGTAAAATATGCTAATACGAAAGAAAGAAAAGAAAAAGATATAAAAGAAAATTGGGCGTGAATCTCTCCAGGTGCTCTGTGTAAACTACAGCAAATATTGGCTACACTCAGTGGGTATTACAATCCTGACGTTTCCCGAATGGATTGGTGTTTCTAGTGGTTGCGCTACAATTAAAATAAATGAATTACTCTTTCACAGCACCGACCTAAAACGCACTCGTCATTGTCAATAATGCCCTCAGCTCTCGCAGCATCGCTTGCACGTACTCTCTAGACAATTCGGCACTGAACACTGAATTATTTTGCAGAAACACTGACGATTTACGTTATCATTGAACTTCTCTATCAGTCAGCCACCATCTTGCCATACGTCAAATCTAGAGTTCCTTTTTATGACACGATATACATACATACAATAATCCAGATTCTATAGTCTAGAGTCTAACCAGAAAATGGAAGCAGAATACGAGACGTGGGTCCGGCCATGTTGTACAATGAATTTTTAAAATAGCAAATAATTCTCCATACGTTGTTACATTTTGTTCTTATTTCTAGACTATTCTATAGTATGTATTAGAGGAAATAAAGCTTACTCTACGCTTTTATAAGAATTTTGATGAATTTCTTGGTGTGCACCGCTCAAACATTGTCTTTTTAGTACCATTCGAGTACTGTTCCCGCACGGTGTTTTAGAATGTGAACGTAATGAAAACTTCAGACAGTCCGTTACTTTAGACTATTAGGAGTACTTGATTCCCTCAAGAGTTTTCTGATTTTCTGTCACACGTGTAACATACATGATTATTTAGAAATGGGAATAAATAACAAAGTTGAATATTTGGTTGTTGATACCAGTGCATTCATTAGAAATGTACCTTTGCAGGTGAGAATTTTATTTTCAATTTGCAGCAGCTATTTTATAGTTTGATCGAATGTTTATAGCTGTGAGGTCTTGTAGGTTATCAATATTTATTTAGTTTGATATTGTTTGTTAAATGAAGTACACTTTTTTTTATTAGAATGCTGAATGGTAATTGTTATGTGTTAATCTGATGACGGTGGATGATTACTATAACGAATAGCAGAGTAAAACTTACCTTGACAACTGCTATGGTTTATTTCAAATTTATTTAGTTGTTATCACTTGATTAAATTTTTAGTTTGTAGTTTAATTAGCAAGGATATTGAGAGATTAGTATGTTACATGATCTAGAAGTGATGACTATGTTAGTATTTCTCTTAGCAATTTGTCTATCAGAGGTGTCAGTGATAAGAATGATAATCATATGATAGCATATCAATTCTACATACTTCTATCAAAGTCTTTGAAAATTAATTTTTTTCTCCAACTAGGAAATTGGTACCAACATCATAACGGAGCAGGATGTTGTTAATGAAATTACCAATAAGAGACAACTGAGAAGACTGGTTGTTCTTCCATACGATTTATCAGTAAAAAATGTTTTTCCAGAGAATATACAGTTTGGTAAGAAAATGGATTATCCTAAATCATCTAGAGTATTATATCGATTTATTCATTCAGACAAAATACTATATTACTGTTATTACAGTTACAGAATTCTCTAAGAAAACAGGAGACTACACGAGTCTATCTGCGACAGATATAAAAGTTATAGCATTAACTTATCAACTCGAAAAAGAGAAAGTGGGTATATCTCATTTGAAGCAAACGCCCACGATAGTAAAGACAATAAGTACTAGCAATGCAGGACCACAGGAACATCCAAAGGTCCTAGCTGGTTTTTATTCACCTGAAAATGACACGGAGAGTGATGAGGGTAACGACAATAGCGAAGCAGATAATGAAGAGGATCCTGAAGAGGATTCCAATAAAGAAGAATCAAAATCAGAAAATCCTGACGTATCACTGAGAGCTCAATTTGGAGACACAAGCAGAGACTCTTCTCCGACTAATTCAATATCTGCTGCTTCATCCGAATCAGATTATGAAACAGCAGCATCCGATCTAGAAGAATATAACTCAAACAACCTGGCTGCAAAGTTCGCGACATTGAACTGCAAGCCAGAGGATCTCAAAGTGGAATGTGATGGTGAGCACAACATGGATGATATTCTGGTACCTGTAAAGTCCGAGAATGATGACCAGGATGAAGAGGATGAGGATGATGAGAACGAAGAAGAGGAAGATGCAGATGACGAGGGAAACGATGAAGATGATGGCGGATGGATAACGCCCAGTAAGTTATTAAGAGACTGCAATTTAGAACAGCTGGAAAATAATTTATCTCTTTTAGAAAATATTATCAAAGTCAAAAAGGAAATGGATTCTGATATTTTGGAAGATAAGCCTGCTACCGTCGCCTGCATGACAACCGATTTTGCAATGCAAAATGTTTTAATGCAAATTGGTTTGAACGTAGCTGCCCTAGATGGCAGAGTCATTAAGCAAATGAGGACGTTCATCCTTAGGTGTTACGCTTGTTTTAAAACAACTAGCGTTATGACAAAAATATTCTGTCCCAATTGTGGACACAAGACTTTGAAAAAGGTGGCTGTGTCTATGGATGACAATGGCAAAATGCAGATTCATGTTAATGCACGAAAGCCACTAAGTGCCAGAGGAAAAAAGGTGAGACACAATGTCTTCTTAGTCTGCATGCCATTAATTTTCTAAGTCTTATTTCTTATTGACATCTCATCTTTGTCATCCACAGTTCTCACTACCAACTCCAAAAGGTGGAAAGCATGCTAACAATCCTATTCTGTGCGAAGATCAACCTATGCCTGATCAAAGACCAACAAGACTGGCACGAACCAAGAATGATCCTCTCAATGATGATTACATTGCTGGATATTCTCCGTTTGTAATGCGAGACATAAATTCAAAGTCAGCCATGCTTGGCATTCGTCCAGGAAGTGACGTCAAGCACTGGATGAGAAAGAATCCTAACGAAGCAAGAAGAAGGCGAAAGTAATTCATTCTCTCTTAACTTAAGTTGTATACAATAAATATACATTTAATATACCACTGTACCCCTGTGCATTTCATGGTCCTCTAACTATCCGTTACTATCGAACAACCACATACAGGGTGGCCTAAAGTATGTAGAACATAAATAAAGTTTAATTATGCAAAAGTTAATAAACATTTCAAAATAAATGCCCCGGGTGAGGATCGAACTCACGACCTTAAGATTATGAGACTTACGCGCTGCCATCTGCGCTACCGAGGCCTGCACATTCGTGTTTGCTAAATTCATAAAATTCCATAGATTTCGCAAACAAAATATTTACTTGAATAATTAAAATATTTCACAATAAATATCATTGATCAGCAAATTATGATCATTTCATAGGATATCATTAGTGAAATATCTTGAGACGGTTGTCATGGAGTGAGCATTTTTTTTTTTGGAATATGTAAGCCTGAACAGTGAGTTTGAGACACACTGGCAGACCAGCTGTTTTGGCGTCTACTCCGAGAAGCGAAGTAAGAGATGATTTTTTGACGTGCTCGCGAATCTATTTGATATTTTTGGTATCCCATGAGATGCTGTGCCCGGAGGTGTGGGACTTCAAGGCTCCCCAGCATTACTTCAAGGTCGAGCATGCGAATTATCTGACAAAGGATTTGCCAGTTACGATTAAGACGCATTACTTCAATCACTCGGTAAGCATGTAAAGACAACAGCCACATGTCAGACCTAGGGTTATGTTTTTAAATGTTTTTACGTAATTTTGCACACTTCTTGGGTCGTTGCCAGGTCTCTGTCGTACTTCCTGACACTGTCAGTATTCCAGAGGACCTGCCAAACAGTCTCCTAGAAGATACTGACTATTATCGTATTGAAGCCCTCAACACCTCTGAGCTTGTATGCAAAGAATTTATAGAAGCTTTCGTTAAGAAAGGTAAGAATATTTGTTTGTATTATTCATATAATTCTATTTACCCTGTTATTAAAGTATAGGTCTTTTTAATAATTTCATCCATAACGACTGATTCTTTTAAATCCTTTGTAGAAGATTACGAAACAAGTCCCTGCCATTGTTTCAGAAATTTTCTAACAGCAGAAATAGTATTGTATAAAGAAACTTGCATGGATCATTGCCAATAATCCAGCTTGATATTTACTAAGATTGCCGAAACCTGTTTTATAAACATATCTTTGCAATTTACATGTTTCTAATAGTTCTTGCTATGGATCATTGTACTTATTGTAAGCAGAACTATAGTTTAAAAATAAATTGGAATACTTCATGACTGCATTCTCTCATAACCGAATACTATTTCTTTCCAGGAGAGCTAAGTCTACTAAGTATCGGAAAGAAAATTGATCTTCACAATTCCATAGCAATCACTCCAACCGGCCATTTGATAATCTCCTTGGTGCGTGAAGACTTTCAAAAACTAGGATTAGAGGGTACACCATCCTTCTTTGATCGTAAGGTGCAAACGCGTCACGGTAAGTCTCAGGAAGAAACTTATTAAGGAACAATAATACAAAGCAGAATAAAAAATGCCGAGAAAATACCAAGTACCCACGCTGGAGGAACTCGCTCTAAGATCTGTGGGTGAATTTGTTACTACAATCGGTAGAAACATGATCCATCCGGTATGTAAACTCTCTCAAGCCAATCCTCAGCTTGGCCTGATGACCCTACAGTTCTGGTTGGAATGGATAAAGAATCAATTGAGCTCAAGTATACCCTGGCATTTGTATGATCGTATGGCTGTGGAAGCATTAAAGGCAATATCGAATCTCATCAACGAAACAAAAAGCACCTACGATAACTTTGCGCCTATGAGGATCTTCCTCTCGGAGATGAACGTCGTCGTAAATCTAACAGAAGTGGCTATAAACTCGAAATTAAGATCAATAGAGTTCACAGTGTGGCCAAAGATTATGCGACACGTCCTCTACAAAAATCTTCACAATATGACAGGTCTGGAGGTTCTGGATCTTGGTTCAGGCTCCGCTGGCTGGAGAACCTCAGACATTGAGAAAATCATCATCGGAGGAGTATGCTCCATGTCTAATTTGACTTCGTTCACATTGTGCTTCGATTGTACGGATAGCATTATCACGGCTGTGGGACAAAACTGTCCAAAGCTACAGAAGCTAGACGTGACTGCCTCAAGATCAGTTACCGATCGTAGCATAGGTGCTATATTGAAATCCTGGCAGCTAAGGGAAGTAAAACTCTTCAGGACATCCGTCACAATAGCAGGATACTCTGAATTGTTACTAGGACATTCACGACTCGAGGACATCGGCAGGTGCGACGAGTTTGGTTACATCCTGGAGCACATCAGAGCGAACGGAACCTTTGAGAAACCATTTCATCTGACGTCCTTTGAAAGTCGTGACGTCACATCCGAGCATCTGTATTTACTGATAGAGATGTGCCCTCGCATAACGAAACTCTCTTTGCTCCACGACGAGAGGATCAGTGATCTGCTGATCCTCGGTGCCCTGGACAATCTTACCGAACTGAAATTACTTTCGTGTGATTTCTTTGCCGATCGAGTAAAGACACTGCTAGAACTCCAAGGCGGTAATATTACCAGTCTTCACTTGGAGCACGTAGACGAGATAGATCTGGACGCCCTCATGTACATCAGTCAATATTGCCCTAAGATCAGGAACCTTGTGTTTTACAATTGTGAGTTCCTGGAGCACTCATCGATATCACCCAGGAAGCTGCAGGTGGCTCCTTTCAAGTATTTAGAGAGAATCAAGTGCGTAGTTGACTGCGCCAGTATGCATTTGGAATTTTTACTCTCTCACTGTACCAATATTAAGTTCATACAGTTAGGATCATCTACGGGGATAGGCGACAGTACTATGGCACGGGTATTATCAAAGAATCCAATGACTAAACTCGAGGAACTCAAGATACTGTACAGCGATGATCTCTCGATGAAGACGGTCCAGTTGCTTATGCAAAACTGTGAGAATTTACGAAGGATCTCGGAACTAGAAAGCTGGCAAGGCATATCAGTCATTGAGATCGACATCTTCCGCAAGGCACTCAAAGACAACAACGTCGACCTGGACACGAGTCCTACCTTGTCCTTAGCTTAATTCAGAGTATCCCTCAGGATTAATGACAGGGGTCGGTTGTGGCTTCCAAAGCTCAGGATAATATAATGACAGCAAGAGAGAGAGAGAGAGAGAGAGAGAGAGAGAGAGAGAGAGAGGACATTCTCAAAAAAAAATTTTTCCCTTCTCTTTTTTTCTTTTAAAGAAAACGTAGCTTAAGTTAATCCAGTCTTGTCGTTTACCCTGTTGTCTTTGATTATTACTTGTTTTCATAATTAATAAGAAATTGAAAAAAAATGAGATGATCGTCGAGAGACGAATTGTCTGTTATCATACACGACGATGATTATTGACTGAGAAAAATGATACAAGTGATTTTACACTGTAGTATCGTACAGTCGTTACTACGTATTATGCAATAGTGCCGACGCGAAGGTGATTTCGATGAATTTTACATTAGCTAAAAAAATGTAATACGTATTTTGTACTTTGATCAGCAATATATTGCGATCGGCTATATTGGAACATTATGATAACGTAAAAAAAACCTATAAGTATCAAACCCAAAAAAAGGAAGCATAATCTTTCTGTCTAAATTTAGACAATACGTTGCTACGTAAACGAGGGATGATAAGTGCTAGAATGTTTTTTTTTCACTTAACAGATACCCACTGTTAATTTTTAAATGAACTTTGATTCTGTGACAAGTGTACTAGTCGAACTGAAATTGTGATTAGCCAAGTAAGTTTTGATTGATTACAAAGTGCCTTTTTTTTAAAGAGACAAACGAAAATCATTACAGAATTAAATAACGATTACCGAACGAATACATTTCTCTATCGGTTGGGAGTGTTAATATTATGGAGCATTTTGTATTGTTATATTAATTTGCAAACGAATCCACTGTACCGTTCCTGACGAGAGAAGAATATATATATAAATTTATATTTCCAAGTCTTGCTAAAAAAAAAAAGAATGTGTATTATCATTTATCGCCAAACACCCCTGGTAATATCACTCGTACCGTTCTCGTTTCCTCTTTTTTTTTTAAGTCGTCACAATCGATTTGAAAGAGGAGAATTTTACGCCCGGTAAGAAGAACTATGAACGCGTACGAGAATCACTGGAGAAAAGATTGCCTGAAAAATTTGTGGCAATAGTAGCTTGGGATCCTCCAGGTAAGAATTTCATAGTTTGTCCATCGATACAAATCTTTGTGAACCAAGGTGAGATTGGTCGTGGCTATAAAAATAATTATTACAGATGAAAATCTGTGTCCATCTTCTATTGGAGCTTGGTTTCATTCACGTGGATATTCCGTGTCACTGTGCCAGCAGAAATTTATAAGACGCAGTGAATATTCCATAAAGATACCCATCATCGAAGAACACACAAACTATGACAGGTTATTCGAGTGGCTTGGAGTGTTCAGCATAGGTGGTGATCTGTGAGTATTCTTGTTTTTTATAAATTTCTACCAGCTTTTCGAGTTACTCAAATGTTTTAATTCATTGGTTGTCTTTCCTTAAGGTTAAATGGCAAGGATGGAGATTATGTCAATACGTATCAGTGTCCAGAGCCAGCTGTTCTTGTTGGTCAGGTTCAATATTTACAGTGGACTGGATTCTTTACACGTAAACAAATTGAAAATATTTACAAAGTCTTAACGAAGTACACTCGGACACGAGAGAGGTTACCCTGGTCCAGCTTAGATGTTCAGGGCTTCGAGGATTGTCCTGTCAGTTGGCACTTGAAGGAACATACTTTTACCATTAATGGAGATAACAGTTACACAATGATCTTACAGCCTACTGGTGAATATCTACTGCGAACCAGTTTGTGTTCTAATAACAAGTCCAGAGCTTTTCAATAAAATTAGCTTGTGAATCCCAGCTGGCTTTCTTAAGTGATTTATTATCCTGCCAAGTATAAAATAATCTAGGTTACAGAGATAAGTCGCATAAATAGAGACTCTCAAGGAGGGCAACGATTATTTCGCTTGTAGATCGTCAGAGGAAATGACTAGAGTGAATGAACTTATCACGTGTTTTAATAGGACTAAATATGAGAAGCATCGATAACGTGATAACAGCAATTAAGACGTGCGCATAAATTATTAATATCACAAAGCATTCTACGGGGACGCGTCCTAATCCAAATAGATTTTTCTAAAAACGCTGATAAGAGGTGCGACAAAACGTAAAGGCACTAAATGCTTTAACGAGAAACGATTTATCAATTTTTATATGCAATAAAAGAGTAAAGGAGATTCGAGCACCGTCCTTCCATATTGAATTTTGAATAGGCGTTATAGCATAATTATCTTCAATTACGAGTATATTTCCATTCTAATATCGCTATTTTTTACGCGGTAAATTAATGTGCAATGGTTATCACGACAGCTAATGCGTTAACATTAATTAAGCATCCTTAGATTATTTATATCTCTTATATAAGTACGTGCGAGCTATCCGATTCGCCGAATTTCACTATTGTATTGTGATAAAGATCTTCGATTCCAGATCCGATGGACATGCGTGATTTTGAACGCGCCATTAACTCGCCGATATCGTCCAAATCTCGGCTGTATCTGTTAGTGGATCATTAATGATTATGTTATTATTGGTTTCGATATAAAAATTGTTTTTGGCAATATTTACCGGCTGACGGGACGACTTGGATTTTCTGACGAATCTGATGATTTTTGTACCGCGGATTCCCCGTCGTCGGCATTGAACGATGCTGAATTTCCTGAGAACAATAGGATTTTTATTCGCGAATGGCTTCTCAAAGATGCATACAGCATCCTAAGCAGCTTTACTTACCTGTGGGAAATAGCATTGTGTGCTTGAGTAAATCTCCACTCATAAATGGCGGAAGAGTGTCGTCTTCGTCAGCTAGTAAATGATTAGAGGGATCAATTGCAATGGATTCAACCATTTCTAACCACTGTTGATTGTGCGATCGGAATTTCTCAACTTTTATACGTGCTGCCCAATCCTTGTCGCACATCTGAGATATTTAATGGATATATTAGGATTTGCTATTACGAGTAATAAATATATTTATGATAATATGGACATAACAATAGTTTACATACAGCAATGACATCTAAACAGGCATCGCAGACTTTTCTGATAGCTGGATTTTTGTCATGCATCAAATCAATCAGGTAACCAGGTGCTTCTGTAATTACGGATGTATATGTTTTCAAGAGATAAAAGAGTTCATTTTTTGTTATACCAGCAAAATAAAGTAGTTAAGCAAAAAACAGATTTTTACCATTACCGGTCTCACGAATCAAATAATCTCTCGTCGAGTCGTGTTTGGCAATTTGATAAAACACGTAGATTATTTGCAAGACCATCTCGTCGTCCTCTTGTTTTGCTGTTAACAAACAAATAACAGTTGTTATATCGTGATTTATAAAAATATGCAAACACTCACCTTTCAACAGTTCTATTAGAGATAACAAAATATCTGCTTTGCACATGAGTCTGGCACAGTCTTCGTCACAGGCTGCAGTACCAAGAAATATTACAACTTCTAGGACAAGATCATCCTGAGCTTTTCCAGGTACAAGATTGTTTCTTATCCAGGGGATGAGGTTGCATCTTTGTAAAATTTGAGAGTAGTCCAGATCCGGTAAAGCCAAATTACCCAGGACCCCGACAATTTCCAATACAAAATCTTGAGAGTCTGATTGTTTCAGGGCCATTGCAAAGTCACCAACGAATTCCTGAAAGACAGCATTCATTTGATGGAAGAAAAATGTAGACTAGGAATATCCAGACCGATAACTTACAATGAAGGATTCCTTAGCAGAGTCATGCTGCGATATGTTCCTGATCATTTTCATGATTAAAGGATCTTGAGTTCTAAATGCTTTACGTATAAGTCCTTGAAGTCTGTTGTTCTCGACCATAAATGGAGCATTTTTACCACTAGCTGCCAAGTTTATACACAGAGCTATCAATTCTGGTTTTATCGTATCTTCTTCAGACTCCAAAATCATATCTGTCACCTTTGACAGCGGTTAAATATTAGAATTGTTTATCTGTTTCAATTTTCATACTGTCCTTCTAGTCACTTACCATTGGTACGCAATCAGTATTAACAAACATGGATTTAACTTTATCATCCATACTCAAATGGTATAGCAGACCCAGGATAACTGTTTTATTTTTAATTTCACCTGAACGTAGAAATAATAAGTGAAGTATTGATGCCTATCGAATAAATTATTTCTACTTACTTTGACTCAATAGTTTCACCAGTTTAGGTAACAATCCAACTCTGATCATTCTTCCTCTTAATTTTGTATCGAATGACAAATTAAATAGAAGTTTGAGTGTACTAAGAATCAAGTCAGAATTATTGTTATGCAAGAGACGTGGAAGCTTTTCAATTATGTTACTTTCAGCCTGAATAAATAAGAGACTCGTAAGGTTTTATGAATGTATGAGAGAACATAAGATGTATTTTTAGATATTAATATCTTACCATAATGTCTTTATTTTCGCGAAAGATAGATAACTTCTTGAGAAAGGTCACAACCAAGATTAATAAATCATTGTTGATTCTGTCTAATGTCTTGATAAGCATCCCAATAACATTTTTCTTGCGCATTTTTCGTTCCACTTCCGTATTCTCAGCAATGTTCAGAAGCAAATAGAAAGCAACTGCATCGAAGAATCAATTAGAGAATAGAACTTGACTGTAAAAATAATGAGTAGCTTACCTCTTAGTAGCTGTTCTTGTTTCTTGGTTAGACTTTTGAATTTCTTGCGACTCTTCTCAATTTCATCTTTCATTTTTTTAATGTCACTCTCCGAAATATTCGCAGATATTTCTATAGAACGTCTTTTAATTTCAAAATCCAATGGACCGTCGGCATTCCAAATATCCTCGCAGAGTTTCAATTTCTTTTCAGAATTATTAACAATTTCAACAGGGAATAGCACAAAGCCTGTGGTATTTTCAAAATGACGTCTACGCTTTTCCATATCTTCTCTCCATTGATCATAGCGACGCAGTTCAAAATCTATTATGTCCATACACAGAGAACCAATCTGTCCAGGAAAAATAAAATTGATGCTCATACTGCACTATACTAAGTGCATAAGTTTTAGGAGTGTTTCACTTACTCTGTATTCCAGAACAATATTATGAAATTGACTATACGTGGAAAAGCAGAAGAATATATATACAATATTTGTGGAAAGTTCAATACTTCGTCTCCAGTCTTCTCTCAGTACTCTAGCTAGAGCGCTTAAAAGGGATTCTACGAGAAATGTTGCATTAGTTACTTCGCTTGGTTCTAATTATTTAAACAACTTTTGGAAATAGCTACCATTCTTGGTAAGTTCCAAGAGATTATCTGGAACCCTGGCTAATTGTAAAATCAATGACGATCCTTTAATTTTTCCTGGTATCTCTTCGTACATCAACTCGATGTAACTGTCTATGTTGCTGATTACTGCACGCTCTGTGTCTCCATTGTCAGTACTAGTAGAATTAGACGAGGTTGGTCTAGGTGGCTGAGCATTAGCATCCTCTGCTGTAAAATTAAGATCATAAACTCAAATAGAATAAAGTCCAATACCCTAATAAAATTAATAAAATTCTCAAATCAATTAACTCCCATACCATCTCCATTGGACCGTCGAGTTTGCAGATAATAAATAAGCTGTTCGACTTCATGTAATTTAGATTCATGAATCAAGCTACATTTCTCCATTACTTCTTTAGCCAATAGAGCAACGTTTGTGTCTGCATTTAAGCTCTTCAGTCTAATTATCTTCTGACACTCCTGCAAGGAAAGCCTGAGTAATTATATAAACCTTAAACCGGATTAAGGGCTAGTTTTGCGTAATCTGACTTGCCTTTCGATCGCCAAGCATAGGATCTCCAAGTTCACCCAATATAAGAGCCTCTACATCATAGTTAACTACCAAAGCCTTCTCCGTAGGGTGTACATCCAAGGTACCCGACCTGACCTTTCTAAAAATAATAAAAATACAGAAATGAGCATAATGCTGTTAAATCATCTTCTGGATAAGTTCATTGATTTCTGGCCTCATTGACATTAAAACGTCAGAGCACCCTTGAACATTTTACCTTTTCAAGAATTTAGCTTCGTCCATTTTATGATTAGAGTGAAATCCAGATACAAACTGTAGATGTTCCCTGGCCAATTCTGCCAGAAATTAGCCGTTGTATTTATCTCAAGAATTTATCGAATGTATTTTCCATAATTGTTCTGTTTTCCTCGGGAGGAGACATCCGTGGTTCCAGACAATTACTCTACAATTTAGACGGATAGAGGTTGGTAACAAAGGTGTATTCAAAAATTATAATTGGCGCGAGACTCGGTCGATACTTTTGTCATTAAAATAAATAAATTTGAAATATAATCTTGCCAATATGATTATTTTAATTAGTATTCTTTAATTTGATATTTGAGCTAAATATTTCTGACCTAAATATTTGACTGCACGAAATATAAATTTAATGATACGGATAACCCGGTTTTTTGCAGGGTGTTATCTATTATTTCACTTTTATTTGATTCATTATCATTATCGAAGTGTTACAGTATATATTACTGAACAGGGAAGCAAAATATTAATAGTTGCTCACGAACCACATCATCAAAGTTTGTTCCATAAATATATAACAATATTATATGATACAGCTTTTGAATAAGGTTCAAAGAATTATATATGTTTGATCAATTTCTGACATTCGTTCAGTAACTTATTTCTTATTTAGTGTTAGTACAGACAACTTTTCAAGGGTGACTAATAAATGGAACGGAGGAAGGTAATAATTGATTGCGATGGTGGTACTGATGATGCATTGGCACTGGTTATACTCATTGCTGCTCACCGTGTCAATAAGATTGAAATAATAGGAATTACATGTGTGCATGGAAATACAAATCTGGATAATGTTGTGAAGAATGTTTTTAGAACATTACAGATATGCAATGCTTCAAGTGTAAGTAGATTAATAATTTATGGGTTTGCTTCTTAACATTGTATCTTCATGACATACGTAATATTATATTATTTCATTTTATTTCATGTAGATTCCAGTTTTCAAAGGAGCTTATTCTCCATTTCTGGCAACAGAAAATGCCAAGAGAACAGCAATGGAATGCTTTCATGGTACTGATGGTTTTGGAGACGTATACACAGATGAGCCAGATATAAGTAGATTACGGACAGAGCATGCAGTGGATGCATTGTATGGACTAACAGCTAACAATCCTGGTAAAGAATGAAATTACAGAATGAAGAGCAGCATTTTTATTAATTTCATGTCATTTTTATATTGCAGGTGAAGTAACTGTGATATGTCTGGGTCCATTGACCAACGTTGCTTTAACTATTAAAATGTTCCCAGAATTTCTTAAATTCGTAAAGGAGTTTTATATCATGGGTGGAAATCATACTGGTAATAGATAATTCAAGTTATTCTGCTTTGATGCAATAGTAGTTTAATTACTGTAAGTTAATTTATAAACATTTCAGCACAGGGGAATATAACGGCACAGGCTGAATTTAATTTTTATGCAGATCCAGAAAGTGTTCACATGGTTCTGAGTAGCAACAATAAGCCACTGTGGCTGATTCCATGGGAAACATGTTTAAGATCAAACATATCACACGTAACTATTAATATGCATTAATTAATTCTGATCCGAATACATTAATGAATTTAAAATAACAATTTCAGAAGTGGAGGTATGAAGTTTTTAGTCAAATTGACACTTCAGTTGTTAAAATGATGAATGACATTGAGCGTAAGATATACTTTCGGAGCGAAAAGGTAAACCCATTTTACAGTCCATGTGATGCATTTTTAGCTGGAATCTTCTTAAGACCAGACATGGCAAAGACTGTTGTACAGTACCATGCCAATATAGAATTAAATGGGATGCTAACCAGAGGACAGTTAGTGCTGGATCATTTGAAATTGAACAAGCCAAACGTGTATCTTATAACGGACATAGATTTTGAACTTTTTCAAAAGCTCCTTATCTTTGCTGCTAATCCGTTAATGTATAAAGAACATATTATATAAATAAATTGAATATACTATGCACTGTACAGAAGGAATTCATATAAAAATATCCTTACTTTTATGTTATTTTTATCAATCCATTCACTGTACAAATTTCATAGTAAGGAATGTTACTCTACATTCATTCCAGTAATAAGAATGAAAATTATTTAACTAAGACATCCTTTCAATTGTCTAAACCAGACAGAAAAAATACTGAACGGTTTAAGAACACATATTTTGTACACTGCTATGTTAAATACAATAGAATACTTTACAAACTCTTTGAAGTACATCATTAAATTCACATTTAGCCATCGTCAGCATAGTGTACAAAAAATTATAGATTAGGTTTTTCAGGCTCCTGCTTCTCTTCCTTCCGGGACTCCTGAAACTGCTTTCTGGCTTCGCGATTAGACTTTAATAGTTCCACTAGTTCTGCCTGAATGTCATCGTTCTTCCTTTCAATGGTATCCAAGGCAGAATTTAGTTGATCAAGTTGGGCATTGATAGCTTGGAATTCTGAACGCAAATTATTCGTACACGTTATACATAATTTCATGAATACAGTTACTTAACAATACCTTATATAGTCAATGTAATAAATAAAAATCATTCTCTGAAGTTAAACGCTCCTGTTATTTTTTTCTGAAGAAAAATCCTACAAGAGATACTACCGAATGACATTATTAAACTAAAAAATTACCCTCATCGTTATTAATATCGTCTTCATTAATTTCCACTCCGTTCTCTTCATTTCCTTTACTTTCTCGCGGATTAACAGCGCCTTCGCCCATATTGTCATCTGCCATCAGTATCTGAAATCAGCTGATTTTCTGCCACGCCTCCTGCATATCTTTTTTTTTTCAACGTATTCCCACATTATCGAGGGTACGTTCTAAAATTCACTGCTATTATTCCGAGCATAGTTTTGTCTCACTCAGTTCCATGCAAATAAACAAGAACAAGACGACAGCCGTATTACTCCCAGTGAATTTTGGAACGTATCTGAGACGATAAGCTGAGAAAAATCTTGTACCATTTAGATAAATTTATCTACATCCGTTTAATACGAACTTCTTTAGAAATTCTAAATAAATAATTAAAATCCTCACAAATCAAAGACATTTCATTGCGTGATAATTGTATTTTGAATTTAATTACCCATACGAAAATAAATCAAATGGTTTTTATCGCTCAAGAAATTATAAGAAGAAGATTGTTGCTATTTTCAAGAGTAAAGTTTACGTCCGCTGGCAGCACTAACTTCCGGTTCTTCTTCACATCGATTCATGTTTCCCGTTTTAAGCGTCAGTCGTACGTTGTCGTTTCCAAGGTGAGTAACTTATAATCCGTACTTTATTAATATTGTTACTGAGCATCCTCTCGTAAAAATTATTTTGTAATATTGTGTTAAATTTAAGTTTTCTTAATTTCATTATATCTTTATCTTCTCGCTTGTCGTATGGTGTAAATTTTTACTTTTTTCTCACCATCGTCCGTTTGCCGGGTGACGCCGTAATTATACGTGGACGTCCATATGCGATAATGAGCAGATTTTCATTATTGTTCGTTCATACTCCATAAAATTATATTTGCCAATAATATATTCCATTTTGTATAAAACTCCGTATCTTTTAATATCTTTTATGCAGTAACTTTTCGGTAAGAAGAAGCATTAGTTACATGCAGGAAAATGGCGGCTGTGCTACGTGTTTCACGAAGCCGCTGCATGCAATTTCTTGTAGTTTGTTCATAAAAGATATTAGTCGCGTCACACCGTATCTTGGAATAATCTATTGATCTAGTGCATTATGAAATATTTTTGGTAATATTAGTATAAAGTTCAGTCAATTTTTCTGAATTTACTTGGGATTTTCATGTCTAAAGGGAAAGCATGCAGTAGCGTTCAAAATGGCTACCTAAGTTCCGGAATGGAAAATATATATGAATGCGAATAAAGACGCTTAACTTTAATAACTTGTATCGCATTCACAATTATTTGTGTGTATTATTTTATGGAAAAGCATAATTATAGGAGATTACACGTTATATATGTAATGTAGTATTGATTTTTTTTATAGGTATCTTGTATCTCTGCTTAAAGAAGTCTAAACTAAAAATGGCAGATAACGATGATCTTTTGGATTATGAGGACGAGGAGCAGACTGAGCAGGTTGTGGATGGAAGTGGTGATGTTCCAGCAAAGAAAGAAGTCAAAGGAACCTATGTATCGATTCACAGTAGTGGTTTCAGAGACTTCCTGCTTAAACCAGAAATCCTGAGAGCCATCGTTGACTGTGGTTTTGAACATCCTTCTGAAGGTAATTATTTTAGTACTTAGTATTCTTGGAGCTATAATATACAATCGTTCGTGATGATAACATTTGATAGGGACATCAGATTATTCCATGGTTGAATTCTATCAATACTGATATTTAGATTGCTTCTTAAACTTATTGCATTATTTTGTCCAAGTGTCTAAGTTTTTTGGTCTTATGTTACAGTACAACACGAGTGCATTCCTCAAGCTGTACTTGGTATGGACATTCTGTGCCAAGCCAAGTCTGGTATGGGAAAGACTGCAGTCTTCGTACTGGCCACACTTCAGCAACTGGAGCTCACAGAAAATCAAGTCTATGTCCTGGTGATGTGTCACACGCGAGAGCTGGCCTTCCAAATAAGCAAAGAATACGAAAGATTCAGCAAATACATGCCTCAAGTGAAGGTAAGATTATACTGCTACCGTGAACAATCATAATTTCTAAAACATAAATTCTTCAAATGATGTATGTGCTATCTTAGCCTAAAATGATGACTTACTTACTTACATCACTACCCACTACTGATGGAGAAATTATTTAACATTGCTCAGCCACTAAGTAATTAAAAAACCAGAGCATTAAAAAAACACTCATGATTACAGGTGGGTGTATTCTTTGGTGGCTTACCAATCCAAAAAGACGAAGAGGTATTAAAGAACACCTGCCCTCACATCGTGGTAGGCACACCAGGACGTATACTTGCTCTGGTACGCAACAAGAAATTGAATTTGAAACATCTGAAACACTTCATCCTCGACGAGTGCGACAAGATGCTCGAGTTGCTAGGTGAGTCTCTAGATTCAGTCTCTAATATGGAACAAAGTCATTCAGTAAAGTATTTATCTAACGTGTACTAAATCTGTTCATAGATATGCGCAGAGACGTACAGGAGATATTCCGTAGCACGCCACACGGCAAACAAGTCATGATGTTCAGCGCTACCTTGTCCAAGGAGATCCGACCAGTCTGCAAGAAGTTCATGCAAGATGTAATTAGCCAAACTTCCTCTTCACTTGAATCTTCGAACACTTCTACTTCATTGGCCCTGCGTTCACACCCAGGACAGAGCTCAGACCACGTTATAAATAATGTTCGACACATACCCCGCGGATTAGGATAGTTAGATGGGAACAACCGGGATGAACCTGAATGAGTTCTTTAAAAAAAAAGAAAAAGTCTGTCGTCAATCCTTGTGGACGTCGACGAAGTCGCACTCCGCTTCCCCTTTAACGAATCCTATTAAGATTGTCTAAGGCCACTGAAGTCCCATCACGTTCCAAATCAGCGACAAAAATCGCATCCTTCCTGGAAAATCCTTTTGCTATAGTCGAAATATCCTCTTGCTGTTCTACAAGAGTTTCCCCACGTCACATCCTGCACCTACGTCCCAGCCTCAAATGTCCATTCTGAGTATCGTTCAGTTCCTACACTGTTATACCGTTGTCGAATCCGTCACTTCCTGTCGAAGTTATCCATGCGACAGAACAGAAAGATTTCAAAATCAAAAATGCCATTTCCCACTTGTATGCTGGGCTTGAGATTAGATAAAGAGTAAGGGGTAAGTTTTTGTAAATGGCTATAAGTTTAATGGGGTCTCGTGGGTTGGGGGGCTAAGAAGACATCAAGACAACCTGAAGACAGAAGAACGCAAGAAAGAAGACACAAGAGGAGCTACGGGTGTTAACTGTGGGCGCGAATTAGTTAGGGATCAGAGCTCTTCGTCCTTAAAAAAAAAGAAAATGAAAATATCTTTAAATCTTATAATTCGTTCGCTGTCTCTCGGTGAGATAAGCGTTTAAATCAGTCCTGGGATTAATCTTTAAAGAAATGCTGGCTGGGTTACATTTATAAAAATGTAAATGACAAATGAAGCATATAAAAATACTTAAATGCAACTCGTGTATCCCGGACGATCACGAAGGATGCTGTCACAGAAAAGTTGCGACGAGGCTGTCATTCGTGGTAACTCCGTCGTGACGTATCGTTCTAACGAATGAGTGAAGCACACAAAAAATGGGTCAGAGGTCAAAAAAAAAATAAGAGTCGCAACCTATAGAAATTGTGTTACCGTGAACAAACCACGTCTCTGGCGAGGCTGATGGTCAAGTTCTTGATGTACGAGAAAGAGAGAAAGAAATGTTCGGGAATATGGAGAATTGCCATCGAGAAGGCAGTACGGATGTGGCTGAGCATTCCTGGGTGCGCCGTCTTAGTTCTCTGTGGGGGTGACTGCTGAGTTTTCATTGTTGGGCACTGCCGAGAGGTGGGAGTCGCCGGACCGTATGTAACAAGTGTGACTTATCCGATCGACGATATAAGCGCAAGTCCCCAAAAAGAAAAGAGAACAGAATGAATGGATTAAATCTTGATAAATTAAGATTTAATGCAAATTTTTTGTATAGAAATAGACTTAGCAGAAGATCCTCTTTAGGATTTATTATAATTAGAGAGACAATTAATTTTGTAATGTTAATTAATTGCTTTCATTGTTTCTTTACGTTTTATATTACAATCAGAATGATCACATGTTTGTTATCGTAGAAGATAAACCAGTCTTTTGTCGAAACTGGCAACTTGTCCTTTTGCTGCTGCAAACGTTTGATTGTTCGCTTTTCTGCGAATATTATTCTTTAAGAATTTTCTTGAAGTCACTGTTCTCGAGGTTTTTTCCTTTTTGTTTTATCAAATAGGCAGTTAGGGCTTCCCATAAAGAGAAATCTTTACTCTCGCGTGGAGTTAACAAGGAGGCAGAAATTAGTTAGGATAGAGTAGGTTGTCTTATGAAAGAATTGTTTGCGCAGCCCATGGAAGTCTACGTCGACGACGAAGCCAAGCTCACTTTACACGGGTTACAACAGCATTACGTGAAACTCAAGGAAAATGAGAAGAACAAGAAACTCTTTGAACTGTTAGACGTTCTTGAGTTCAATCAGGTATGCTGTGACAATTTTTGTTTCTATGATCATCGATAGAGGATCTGTATCTGTCTAGTATTCTGTATTATTCTCTATGTCCAAATGATGACTGTATCTATCTTAGCCTTGGATGATGACTACCATTACTTACCACTACCCACTTCTGATGGACAGCATGATTTATATTTGTTTAAAACTAACCTAACTTTACATGTTATACAATTAATTATTGTTTTATAGGTTGTCATATTTGTTAAATCAGTGCAAAGGTGCATGGCCCTTGCGCAGTTACTCACCGAACAGAATTTCCCTGCAATTGGAATCCACAGAGGAATGACACAGGAGGAACGTTTATCCAGATATCAACAGTTCAAAGATTTCCAAAAGGTACTTATCGATTGCCAATTTTATCAAAGTTTCATTCGATCCACACAATGATGACATTTAGTTCTACATGATCACACCGTGATACTCTTGAACTCTCTCACTGAGTGTTTGCCCAGGTTATTTACTTTGTGCAAGTTATCAGTGAACTTCAGTTTCTCCATTATTCAATTTTATTCATTTTCAGCGTATATTGGTGGCTACGAATCTATTCGGACGTGGAATGGACATTGAACGTGTCAATATTGTCTTTAACTATGACATGCCTGAAGATTCTGATACGTACCTTCACAGAGTGGCTCGTGCTGGTCGTTTTGGTACCAAGGTAAAGTGTCTTTGTGGAATAAAAACGATTACGCAACATAGCTTGATTTCTTTTGATTCATAATCTTTTTATTCGCTCACAGGGTCTTGCTATTACTTTAGTAAGTGACGAGAGTGATGCCAAAATTTTAAATGACGTCCAAGAAAGATTCGATGTCAACATCACTGAATTACCTGACGAAATTGATTTAGCCTCGTACAGTGAGTATCGATGACAGGAAATGCTTTAATCAAGCAATTAATTAATGAAGATCATAATTAAAATTCTTAATCTCATTTCAGTTGAGGGCCGATAAAATTGGGACAGAACGCATTATTAATTGCAGCTGCTTTTATAGTAAGTCTCATTCAGTTTTTCATTTTTATAATTTCTCACTTCGTTTATTAAATTTAACCTTTAATTATTTTTCTTATAGATAATTCTACAGTATTGAAAGACTGTAGCGGAAGGAGATATCTATCTTGTAGGATGGAGGAACGAGCACTTGAAACTAATATTTCCACATCCACTTCGCGCGCAACCCCTTCGATCTTTTTTCTACGAAAAAAAATATGAGGATGTAGATTCCAATTTTCAACGGAAATAATTTTTTGTTGACAACGCGGTCATAACAATACTTTTCCAAGTCGATAATAAATATCAAATGGTTACTGTACAATATTATTTATATTTTATTCCAAGACTAGTGTGTAAAGGAGGTATTACTAGTGTAACGTAAATGTGGAGAGGCTGCGCAAATGTATGTTGTATATCGTAAAAACGAATAAAAGTGACATTTTTTGTAGAAACTGACATACACAGTGATCTCTATAACAAATCTTGTTCAAGTTTAGTATAAAAAAGAAAAAATATAAAACTATAAAAAAGTTATCCTATTACCCAGTCATAAGTATTCTCCACTTGCCAGTTAGTATTTATATGATATATCGCGTATTTGTACAATTATTAAGTACCAATATTTAAGATCGATGAAAGCATTTTAAATTATTTTTATCCTTTGCAAGTCGGAAACTTTTTTATTATGATGGTGGAACCCAACCACCGAATGCATTTTCAAGCTCTCTGGCTACAGCTAAGCAAATATGATCGTTATACGGCGCTGCTACAACCTGTATGGAGAAAGGAAATAATTGTAGAACTTATCGGTGCCCAAAGATTAGATATTATGTACCTGAAGACCAACAGGTAGACCATTCTCATCCAAACCCATTGGTACCTGACACACTGGTAGTCTTAGGACATTGAAGAGACACCAGTATCCAAAATTGAATGGTCTTAGATAGGTGGAATAGTGATAAACAGCTGGGAATGGTGAACTGGGATAAAAGAGTACTCCGTTGTCTTCCAATTTTTCCTGAAAGAAAATATAAAGGTAGGGATAAGACTTGTTAAGTGATTTAATAGTGAAAAACTTACCAGTAAGTATTCTTTCATGCTAGCTGTAACTGTTTTTGCCCACTCGCTATTTTCCTTTGGCAAAAAATCTTCATCTATGAGCTTAAGTATTGCTGCCAGTGTCAATTCTGATTGACATTTGAGCAACTTGAAAAGCTCTCCTTTTGCACTAGCGCGACCCTGATAATTATTTAATTGTGACAATGCTTAGAATTGTGTTGTGATATTTGAGTTAGTACTCACTTGCATATTTGTTATGTTGGATTTGAAATTTATATTTTCCTGGCTAATCCAGTATCTCCATAGCCTATAACTGTACTCCGATCCAGGAATTTTGATCTGAAGTTATAAAACAATGGTCAACCTGACCAAAAAGCTTTTTTATTCTTAATTTCATATCTTCACCTTCGAGGCTGATCCTGTAAGTCGTTCAAAGTGTCGAACGGCTCTTATTAAAGCTGCACGCATCGAACTGTTCACTTTGCTGGCTCTGATGTCTCCTGAACCCTCTTGATAAAATATATTCAATTCTTTCAAATTCACAGTAGTATCCAGCTTTAGTTTTTTTACATTAGGGCCAACTAGGACACGTAGAAATGGTAATAGATCTTCTGCTTTCTTACATATAGGGCCAGCTTCCGCCATTGAATTTGGATAATCCTCAGATCGCAGTCCAACACCTTTCAAAGGAGTGATACCTGTATACATATACAAAGGAATAATTAAACAATTGAATATCAATAATTTATATATATTGTCATACCTTCAGTTGGTTTATACCCAAATACTCCATTGAAGAATGCTGGCATCCTTACAGAACCACCAATATCGCTGCAGATAGCAATTGGAGCACCGCAAGCAGCTACAATTGCACCATCTCCACCACTGCTTCCTCCAACTGTTCTCGTAGTATTGTATGGATTGTTTGTTTGACCGTACACATTGTTTCTAGTTTCACACCACAAATTTAATTCTGGAACATTTGTTTTACCCAGAAGTATTCCACCAGCTTCTTTGAGATAAGCCACTACCGTTGCATCACTTTCTGAACGATGATTACGTCTGGAAATTAATCCCATGGAGTGCAGAAGACCTAAATGGATATGATATTTTTATTATTTTCAGTATATTTTATTATGCAGATTCAAATTAAGTCTTATGACCTTTGACTTCATTGCTCTCCTTTGTAGTGAACGGTACACCCAGAAATGGTTTTGTTTTTTTTAATTCTTCAGGATTTGCTCCACTGTTTAATAATTTATCTACATTCTTAGCTTCCTCGATAGCATTAGAGTATGTCTCCTCCACTATTGCATTAATCATACCATTCACTTCTTTACATCTTTCAATAAAAGCGCACACAACTTCTTCAGCAGTTACTTTTCTTGATCTAAAAAAAAAACGATTTCAACTTTTATGTTGTATTTTCTGTAACTCAACAAAAATTAATATATAAAATACAAGTACCGTA
Source organism: Trachelus tabidus (assembly GCA_030142655.1). Classification (NCBI taxonomy): domain Eukaryota; kingdom Metazoa; phylum Arthropoda; class Insecta; order Hymenoptera; family Cephidae; genus Trachelus; species Trachelus tabidus. Next base: position 135,016 of record JARQTI010000896.1, read on the forward strand.
TCTTTTCTGCCAATGTTACAGCACTGTCTAAAAGCAAGTCGTTTTTAACCGGAGGTACACGTTTTCCCTTCTTATCATAGTAAAGACCGCAAAAGAAGTCAATGAAGAAATCGAAAAGTGCATGCAATTGCACGATGAAGCATCGCAGCAGATCACAGAATAGTTTCTTCAAGACATTTATGACTCCATGTCTTGTTACCTTCTAAGGAATGACAACAATGACATTATACATTATCAATTATATTTTATAAAAACTCCACACTAAATATTAGTTAGAAATATTTCTGGAATAAAAGTCTTTAGACATTGACCTCTGTAATACATCAATTATGACTAATTAATGAGAATTTTATTAGCTCTTCAAAATTGTACTGTCATGTAAATGTTGTATTGAGACATCAGAATAACAATCTTAGAAGAAACCTACCTTGTTTCTAACTGACGTACACATTATTGCAAGATATTAAATGAATTCTTTTTTCAATTTATATAAAATCAATTAAAATTCTTTCAATCAGTAACCATTTATACTTTATAAAGCGGAAACAACTTCCTCCTGCTACGTGGACTAGAAAACTGGAATCACGATGAAAGTGAAATATGTAAATTGTGATTGTATATCTATATATTAATTAGCTACAGGCGTACGTTCTATAGGTTGAAGCGGATTTGTTCGGACACAGTCAAACAGTAATGTGCGCTGATGGGACTAAGAGCAATGTTTTTGACATCCGTTATAGAGCAGCCAACATTACAAGATATTTAATAGAATTATCTAACCTCAAAGATCCTTGCAATACGCGTGGATCCGGTTTTTAGCAAAAGCTGTATTAAAAATTACAATAAGGATGAAGGACATTGATTTTGATTATGGAAGCGATCAAGAGGTGTCTGAAAATCATTCCAAACTTCTTGAAGCTGTATCGCAACTCGATAAAGGACAAAGGTAATTAATTGAAGGTTATGTTAGAAGTATTTTTCAAATTTTGTAGCAACTTTTGCATTCAGTGATTAGTCGCGGTTTGCTATTGTTTTATTATTCTGCAATATGTTATGGATACACTTATGTTCGTTATTGATATGTATGATTATCCCATTGCAAATTTTTTAGAGTGAAAAAGCCACAGAGAAGCGAACCCAGTTTGGAAGTTTCTGAATTCCATCTAGTAAAGAGTGGAGTCTCTGATAATGATGCTGTTGGGCTACAAGATCTTGCCAAGACATTGGGACAAAAAGGGACTCATGCTGAGATTAGCAAGAAATTTTCAGCAACACAGAATAGATCTAAAGTTTTAGCTAAGCCATTAGAGAAACCTGCTGCGGAGAGAGTAAGGAAAAAGATTAAGATGAAAGAATTGTTAATTCTTGTTGATATTGTGTATATGGCTCAACATTATTCTTTTAGATCAAACGTGTAGTAGGCTTTGAGAATGTCAAGAAAGATTTGAACAAGTGGAATGGCATTGTAGCTCGTAACAGAACTGCAGAGAAACTAACTTTTCCATTAAGTCAACCTTCTATGAAGGTGGATGGATCCACCGCGTTTATCCAGAGATTCAGAATTCAGTCTGAGTTAGAAAAAGAGTTGGCTGCTTTGGAACCGAAACAGGAGAAACCAGAAGAGAAGGAAGAAAAATTTCCTTTGACACTGGAAGAAATTTTACAGAGACGGCAAGAGACTGCAAGGTTCAGGGCACAGCAGGTCTTTATTATTTACTTTATTAAAGTCATATAAATATAAAACTAATCTATATATATGTCAATATAAATTATTATTCTAGTCATACAAAGAAAAAAAAGCCCACAGGCAAAATAAAATAAAGAGTAAGAAATTCCATCGGATTCAAAGAAAGGAAAGGATCAAGCAGCAGCTAAAAGAATTTGAAGAATTACAAAAAACTAATCCACAAGCGGCTCTTGAGAAACTTCATCAGTTGGATCAAGCCAGGGCGCAGGAGCGAATGTCTTTGAGACACAAAAGTACTGGCCAGTGGGCGAAAAACAAGCAAGTCCGAGCCAAATACGATAAGGAAGTAAGAATATATCATTTACCAATAACACTGTACATCGATTTGTCATCAAGCAATTTTATATTTTATATCACTATTTTAGAGTCGACAAGTACTTGCACAGCAACTGTCTATAAGCAGAGAATTGACACAAAAAGTACAGAAGGATGATGACAGTGAAGATGATGATGAAGGGGAAACAGTTCTGCCTTCAGCATTGGAGAAAGAGAATCCTTGGGTGAACGGTGTCAAGACACAATCAGAAATCAACGACTTTATCAGCGGTTATCGTAAATATTGGAACGATCGTAATAAATTAGAAAAAGAGGAAAAACCCCAAGAAGAAACTTCTAAGAAAGTCAAGAAAAGTGCTAAGCAGAATGCAAAAGCAGTGCCGAAGATAAAAAAGTTACCCAATTCCTTAAACCCTGTCGAAGAGGTAATCATAGAAGATTCAAATAATACGAATCATGATTTAGAAAATAAAGACTCTTCGGATTCTGAAGATATCCGAAAACTCAAAATCAATTCAGTAACAAAGTCCAAAAGTTTCAAACAAAAAGCACCACCCCAAAAGTTGTCTAAAAAATTAAAAAAAGGTTCAACCCAGCAAACTAAAAGTTTATCGATACAACAAAAATCTATAGAACCTAAGATCAAGAAGAAATCCAAAACTAAAAAACCCATCAGCACCGCAGAGTGGTCTGTAACTCCTCTAGGAAGTGACGATACCGTATCCGAGTGTAGTCCTTCGAAAATGGACAAAATCGACGACATTTTCGACGCCATGGAGGATAACATAGAGAATAGAATAGAGAAAAAACTGCAGAAAATAAAAAGAAAGTATAAAGCAGTACTGAGTACCGATGAGCAACCGTCAGAGAAAAAGAAAAACAGCCAGGACGAGTACACAGGCGATCTAGGTTTCAAGAAACAAAAACTTGTACCAATAATAGACGAGAGGATGGACGAAACAGTAAACAAAGCATCTTCGAAAGGAACTGCAGATATAGTTCAGCTGAAAAAGCTGGCGCAAAGCAAATTATCGTCTACGTCGAATACAAAGAATCCTGAAATCGATCCAAGCAAATACATAAACGTGAAACCTAAGTACATGAAGTCTCAGGTACCAGACGATATCGCTGCTGGTGATGAGGCGATAGACGATAACGAGATAGAGGAGGAACAACAGAACATAATAAGCGAAGCCTTCGCCGATGACGACGTTGTTGACGAATTTCGAAAGGAAAAGGAAGAGGAGGTAACGAATGTAAATCCCTATAATCTCTTTTATACAATATTAATCTCCATTACATCCCCAGGTTAAAAAAGGACAGCCAGAGAATCTAGACCTGACTTTGCCAGGTTGGGGTTCCTGGGGTGGTAAGAATATTAAGGTATCCTCGCGCAAAAAGCGACGCTTCATCCTTAAGTTTCCTAAGGATGCTCCTCGTAAGGATGAGAACAAAGGTGACGTTATTATCCTGGAGGAAAAGGATCCAAAGGTAAAGGAGCATCAAGTGAGCGAAGTTCCATTCCCGTTCACCAGTGTCAAAGACTTTGAAGCTAGCATCAGAGCACCGATCGGTAGGACATTCGTCCCTGAAAATGCGCACAAGAGATTGATAACGCCAGCAGTGGTGACAAAGATGGGCCAGGTCATTGAACCCATGGACGAGGAAGCATTGATTAAAACGAATACGACGAAAGTAAGACGTCGTACAGGAGCTAATAAAAAAAGAAAAGCCACCAAGAAGAAGAGGACAGGGAAATAGTGCATTTAATATTTTTTAAGCATTGACCGGATGTTTAATTGTTATAAAGAGTTATAAAGACTTACATACAATCTACAATAATTTCATTGTACGTAATAAAAGCTTGTATGACTCGAATAGCATAATGTCTTGTAATAAAGATAAAGAGAATGAAGAATCGTACAGTCAGTCACCCGTTTTCTCTTACTGTGATAAATTCTATTTTGCGATCAGGCCTATCGAATATAATGATATCTCTAATCGCGTGAAGAAACTGGTAATTATGAAAAAACGAAAGAAACTTAAATATCTTGGAATGTACCAAGATTATAATGACCGTTGTGATAGTTCGTTATCAAAAAAATGCATGCAAATTGGCTAGTTTTACACGAGTGAACTTTTGCAATACTGATAACAGTACAACGAGTATCAGTAATATTTCTTGAGAAATATCTCATTATCCCAGTCAGAAATATCGAAAGCAAAGAAAGAATCTCTGATAAATAGTGACCATGAAACTCATGCAAAACCGAATATAAAATTTATTGAATCGAGGACAACGAGTTTTCCAATTCATCAGGAAGTAATGAATAAAAATCTAACCTATAAAAAATATGAAAAAATATTTTTTTCTTCAAGAATTTTTTATCATGGCTTCCCTTTTCTTTGTACATACAGGGTTGTAATACGATAATAAAAGTAAAAAAGAAAAGCCGCTTCGACCTACATGTTACGCGTGCGCTTCGTGTCCTAGTGATGATTGGTCGATTCGATGCCGACATCAGGGTAGGGATAGAAGAAGAAGACACGGTAAAGCGTAAGAGAAAGAGAGAAGGATAGAGAAAAGCATATCGGCTTGTTACGTTTTTTCCTTCCTCAGTGAAGCAGAGTTCGTTAGAGAGGTCGGTCGCAGTGAGTTCGTTAAGCTCTTCTTCGGGATCCTCACAGCACTTTGCATTACAAACGAGTATTCTATTAGAAGTCATCTCGTTTAAGGATGGCGACTAATAAGGCCGATAATAATACAGAAAGCGTGCAGTTTTTCGAGGGTGTTGAGAAGCTCCTCGAAATTTGGTTCACCAGTAGCGACGGCAAGGACAGACAGCGTGATCTTCGCAAAATACCCCGGTGAGTAAACGACCTGGTGTAATAATATTGCGAAATTTATTTTTGACAAATATTTACGATGGCGCAATTTTCTCAGTATGTTCTTTGACACTGCAGTCAATGTATTCATTTATTAGATCAATAGAAATTGATGACTATACATTTCTATCCGATTACCGGCATCCTCGTTGGGCTTTTTTATTAATGTGGATAAATCATGATAACCTATTGGTCCCGGACAGCTAGGGGTTTCGGGAAGGATCCAGAGATACTGTAATCTGGTTGTTGCTTATAAAAAATTGACATTTTTAAAAATTCTTATACTAGGAAATTGATGACTCGTTTGATTTTCATAAAACGTCTTGTCTCAGTTCGCACATAAGTAATTATCAGAAATCTCTATGAACTAGATTTTACTTCAAAATATACTCATGATTAATGACTTACTTTGATAATTAATATCATTGTATTACTTCCATACTAAAAAAAAAACCAATGCAGGTACAATCATTAACATTCGCCCTGCAAATAGTGTTGCATTTAAATGTCCAGTACGAACAATGGCATGTTTTAAGTTGTCAATTTTGTCAAAATTCGTTCATCATTTTCATTGCAATCATCATTGCTGTATCATTCAAGTAAGAGCAAGGATATCGGGATAGGAAAATTTTCCAGAAATCTGAAACCGCCTAACGTACTTTCCGTTACGTATTTGTATCATTAAAGCTACACAAGAGCTTTGGAGAACAATGGTAACTGTATTTCCCGTATTAAATTCGGTCTTAGAAATGTTCCTTAATGTTCTGCCTGTTTTAGGGAAAATTTTATATGGAACCATTCTAGAAAATCCTTTATAGAACCAATATATGTATATATATATATATAGACATAGAGATTCGACGAAAGGAAGAACGTCGTTTCCAGGCTGCCTACGATGTTCTCCAACCTTTTCGCAATCGATAAACCCCATGGCACCGACGTAATTCCTCAGAGTCCTCATGAAAATTACGCCGGACCCCTTTTTGTTTCATCTTGCTTATACAACATTCGTGACGTATAATTTTCATAATTATTTCTTGTCTCCCACTCACTTTTTTCCTGAAGAAAAGAGGTTACGGTACAGATACCACCCTCGTGCGATGACCTTTGCACTGTGCGTCAGATATATTAAATAATATCTGAAAGCCAAGGAGGATCCTTGTGCTGCGAAATTCCATAGCGTCCCGATGCATCGAAGTCTAATAGTAAATTATACTCAGTCGCATCTCATATTTATTAAACGATTTATTAATTAAATGCAAATGTTTGATGATAAAATAATTTTTTTTTATTTTCGTTTCAGACAAAAGTGGGAATCGTTACTGAAGATCGTTCGCTGTGAAATAATAAGTTTTTGCCGTAACGAGCAAATGGATGCTTATGTACTCAGGTAGTTATACTCTTGACTCTATTAATTGTTTAATCATTTCATAATCGACCAATTAATCAAAAGTTGTCCTTTGCATTTACCTTTCTCTCTTTCTCTTTACACATACAACTTCCACTCGAGCTGAAGATCCAGTGCTAATATAATTCGTGTCACTGAGCTATTAGATCTCAAATCCATTGGCGGACATTGTCGTAACATTACTAGGATACAGTAATATGGATCATGGATCAATAATCATGGACACCCGAGACAATTTTATGTCAAGTTACTATGAGCAAATCGAATCAAAAATATATGACCAAGTTGCAACGAGTCATTACTGCATCGAGCGTTGCTGTGACTCTGGATACTAGGGAAAAAAGCGTATGACTTATTAATTCAATGGATCAAGGATTAATTAGCCTTGTACGAATGGTATCAAATGTTTTTAATGCAAACGGTATCAGGGACAGAGTTTAGAAAGTAGGCTGAATTTAATAAAGAATTACTGTTACAGTTGATAAGAACAGAAACTTTTCGTGTGCAGATTGTGCAACTATATATACATAGGTGGGTGGTAGACCTTGCACATGGAGGAAGGAACATTTCTTTCTTCGTACGGTAATCGATAATTATTGGTATTTTATTTCCTGAACCGTATCGGTCGAGGACCGTTGATGAAGGGTAGAAAAGATAAGGGCGTAATACGAAAAATATTCATTGTTGAGAGGAGATAAATTTGCACCGTCGAGAAATTCAGTACTTTTATCTCGAGCAATATTTACCATGAAGATCCAATTGTGTTAATAGTTAACAATCGATATAAAAGTATATTCTTTTATCTATTACTAAATAATAATATGGCGTTACCGTATCCTTTGTTTTCTCTCGGCTGAATAAGATATAGAGTTCCAGGAGAATTATCAACGTCTCATACAGATAGCAGTAGAAATATATAATACGTTTATTCAAGTCTATTGCAGCACAAGAAGATGGTCAGCTCCCCATTTGATTTCCGTTAATTTTCATGATGGAATCATCTTCAGGTGGTCTTGAATAAACGTGTATGTATACAAAGTCAATGATATCAGTCATTGTCATTTGCAATGCTTAGCATTTAATCATCATTATGCAATTGTTTGAACATTTGCATAATTAAACGGCTCGCGTGGCGCGAGACTCAAGCCCAGATTACGTTACCGAGAATACACAATGCTAAACTGCCGTATAATAAGTGTGCACTGATAAAATTGTATTGGCTTCCGTGCCGGCATTTATCTCTGGATTTTTGTTAAATTTAAATGAAAAGTATGTGTATGGACAAAGTAAATGACATTGTCGTCACGAGTGACCGATGACCTTTGCCTTGTGTGGTTTCCATGTAATAAAATTATCTGTTAACGCGTGTCTCTAATCAGTGTCTTACAGTTAATGTAAATCCAAGGTTGTTGATAATATGTCTCTTGGAACTGTAATATGCATATTAATTTTTCTAAGTACCTAATCTGTAGACCAATATCTCAATGATATTCTCTTGCGGAATTCTCTTATCTCGCTGTTAGTTAGCACACTGGACCGGTTATACGGAATGACGAGAACATTTTATTTGGTCGTATTCTCGAATACTTGAGAAAAAATTGGTTAACGTGCCGGTACCAGCTGATTTTGTTTGATTTGACTTAATATGGGCGCGCCCTACAGTAGGTAGAGATACAATGGAAAAATACAGGTGGTGTAGTGATCAATGTTTTTAGTACGGCCTACTGGGTGCCGGCTTTAGTCTTTTTGATCTTTCAGCCGGTCTCTTGCGGCTCTTTTTCGTGTTATTCACTTTTACAGTTTTATTCAGACTGTCACTCGTTTCTAATTTTGCTTTGATTTCAGGCGAAAAGCGAAATTCTTTTTTTCGGAATAACGTTTCATGTTTTTCTACTTGGCTTCATTTTTCTTAATTGAAAAAATTTAGCCAATTATACTCAGCTGTTGCTTATTACGTCACGATTACAGTATGGGTTGTGTATGTGTGTTTTGCGTGTTGTGTGTTAGGTTGAGAGCAGCGACTTAACCAGGCCAGAATCTACCTTGCAAATTTCGAGGCCAAGATTTGCTTATTCTTCCTGAACTTCTTCTTCGCTGAAATTTCAATCTCTCGCGTCTTGGCATCTTTTTTTTATGTTTCTTTATTCATAGAAAAAAATACAACTCTATGCATATAGCGTTTTGGTTTGCATACAGAATTGCAGGTGTTGGTTTATATTTTAAGAATTTTGGAGAATTTTGGGAATGCATGATTTATCATAGTATTTATATGGGCTTGGGCCACAGAGAATTTCTGTATTTATTTGCAAACCCAATAGACACTCGAATAATTAACATTTGATCTTATCCTTTATATTTATAATGCATTTGCTATTTTAAGGCAGTGTATCTTTAAATGTTATGCATATAGTCATCTGCCACGTGTAGACTTGCTATAGTGGAACTGTATCAGCACAAAGCGCAGCAGTTTAGTAATTCTGTTGCAATTGAAATTCCTCGTTGTCCAACATATATCTCCATGTGTATTGTAATCATATATTTATTTAAGCTCTGTATGCATTAGTGATATTAAATCCAATGCATAATGGACTTTGTACTATGTTTCCAATATCTAATCAGTGATTTTTGAGGTTCTTGTTATAAACGTCTGGTAGCTCACCTTGTTGAACTTTAAAATTGATGTACCAAAGACAGCGAAGAGCAATATCAATTAACACTGATTATTCTACGAATCTAATGTGCACAATATATCAGTGCATAAGAGACACCGTTAAGAGGATTTATATGTCACCATGACCATAGCGGGGCCAGTTAACAAGGAAGAATCTGCAAAATATATATTTTTTACTGATAAGGAAATCCCAGTGACTCAAATTCGTCACTGATAAAACATTCTTTTTGCATCACGTGCTGTCTGCTTTGAGAGACACATGATAATCCATATTTTCACAAATGAGAAGTTTCTTGACCATCACATGCATCAATGTTATCAGGCGAGTAACGTTGAGATGATCATAGGTCGTTTATAGTAAACTAACGATAACCCATAGTAATCGAAAGTTATTTTTGCAGGAGACAAAGTTATCCCAGAAGATAATTGTAAGGCTGTGAGAACATCCTATTTACTTGTTAAGGAGTGTGCTAATTGTTGAAACAAGGAATAAATCATTAGGATCATTTTCATCTTCTGTTACTGGAATGACAACGATTGAAAAACCTACACCGCTGTCATGACACCACCATTATAGGAATGAAATAGAGAGTTTTGTCATTTAATTCACAATTTACAACTGCTAATGTGCAAATCCTCGGATATGCTATAGATACTCCTGCATGATTCACAATGATTATTGTTCATGAGCTCAAACGCTTAAAGACTCACAAGTGTAAGCGCGTGACTGACGTGTAATGAAAACTTCATTGTTCAATGATTTGCAGTCATTACGCTCTCACTTGTACGCATAAAATGTCCTCGTGGGTCACGGATTCTAAGATTGCTCTTACAGTTTGTAAACATGATCTATTATTGGATAATTGTCTCATTTATGTTTTTCCCCATTTCCTTTTACTTATTCAGTTCACTGAATCTACGAGGAAATTATATGTGGGAAGATTGTTCAGTCACCTTTGAATGAATATACTGAATCGAAGAGCGACATACGGCAATGACATTGGACTCTTGGTCTACGTCTAGCGGCTAGCGCGACTAGAGCTAAAAATACAGAAGCACCGTAGAAGCCAACTGACAAGCTTTTAATAACTTACTTTCGTCAAGGAGTCTACGTGTTATCCAAGTTCACAATAAACAAGACCCAAGTATCATGCAAATTTGGGAAATTCATTTGATTTGGAGTTCGTCCGCGAATTCGCACAAAAAGAGGAAGAATTATCCAAAAAGACATTCATCACTTCCACGAGCTGGAATTCTATTGATAGATCAGTGCCATTCATACAAAGTTTTTGGATTTAATGACTCATGGTCATTCTTAAAAATTGTCATTGAAAAATTATACTCCACACGATGATTTCTGTGCTCCTGAATACGTGACTGGCATTAAATAGCAATTGAAGTAGATTCGTTATTATTAGTAATAAGTTTTACTATATCGTCGTTCTTTGAACGTAGTGTCTTTGAACGATAGGCTTTGTGGGCAAGTTCAAGATCCTCAGTCATTAATGAAATCAGAGTTAATGTTTTTGATAACCTTTTACCCTAAGAACAGCATCGTATTGATTTATTCCCTTATATAAGAACTTATACGCACGATAAATTAAATCGAGAGAGTTTGGGATTAAATGTTTCGCCCGTAGGCTATTTTAACTTTATCAAGGTTTCTCAATTTCGTCTGTTAATCGATTTTCTGTTATTAACAAGCAGCACGCACTGTACTGTAATCATAAACCCTTAGATTTTTATGCAGCTGATATTTACACTCAGCTCTACACAGTCCTTTGCTACAGTAAACATAGGACTTCTTAATGGCCATTTTATTAGGGCGTTAAATATTTTCTATAAATATACCTTATAAATGTAGAATATTATGCCAGGATGTTCTGTGATATTGATTTTCATGAATTGACTATATACATTGCTGTTCATGTGCGGCTTTATCGTTGGTTAACGTTAAGTGGGATATATAAAGTTTCTGGCTGGAAAATTTCTCTGGCAGAGACTCTGACCAGGAATGAAGATTCTATTGTTACTCATAAAAATCTATACGTCATTGTTAATAATTGTCAAAGCTTTGGTACGGTGTATAAAGTCAAATTCTTTTTGATTTCAGTGAAAGCAGCATGTTTGTGTCAAAGCGGCGACTCATTTTGAAGACCTGCGGTACGACAACGCCATTGCAGTGTCTGGAGCCACTTTTACATCTTGTGGAACAGTACACGGGATTTGATGATGTCGAGGTGCGTGTTAATTATTTGTCAATGTCCTTTGGATTCACTGTGGGGAAGCAATTGTCATACTCGAACTTGTTTGATGTTATAGGTAGGATAGAAAAGATAGTGGATTTAAAAAAAAAGGGAAAATGGTTCTCCTGCTACACGTGACAAAAACTAGTGAGAAATTTGTAATTTTCCACGGGCATTCAAGTTGGGAAGTGCTTAGCTATATAACTTGACCTAGTGCATGGATAAGTGATGTTGCTATATATAGGAAACCCTTGGCATACAGAATACATCTCTACCTGTTGGTTTATTGATCTCTGTTAGCCATGGTACCGTGTGTGAATTTCACTCTACCCTTGAGATCCAATTTCTAATTTTAATATATTATATAATTTTTCTCATTCTAATCCAATAGAGATTTTGGTACTTCGGTACATACACTTGTCTGTAAGAATTAGAATTTATTAGAAATACCAAGTAGTGGGCTCGAATTAATTTTGTCTGTATGTGAGAATTGCTTTTAATGATTTGATTTATTTTTTCAGGATTTATTTTATTCGCGAAAGAATTACAAGAGACCAGAATTGCAGATATCACCTCATCAGGCATTCGAAGAGGAAGTTGCTCTGCTCGATACATTCTTTCCAGGTAATTATTAATAATAATGATGTGGGTTGTTTGGAATTAATATAAATTAAGAAAATTGGAATAGAAAAAATATCCATGAGGAAGTTATCCTATTTTTTTTTTTTCCTTTTGGATACAAAGTGTTTTTGTTATTCTTACTACTACTTTATTTTCAGATGGCGAAGCTTACTGTCTGGGATCAGTGGACACTGACTGCTGGTACTTGTATACATTGAACAGGGAAAAGTCTTCCCAGGACAAAAAAGAACCCGATCAGACCCTGGAAATTCTTATGACACACCTGGACCCAGATGTCATGGCTATCTTTACCCGGGACATGTGCTCCTCCGCGGCGGAGGCCACGGAAAAGTCTGGAATCGAGAAAATCATACCGAGCATGATGATCGATGACTTTTTATTTGAACCTTGCGGCTACTCCATGAACGGAGTATCCAAGTGTGTAAGTAATCAACTTCCTACTACAGTTAATTCGACGTTATTGCATAGTGTTGTTAGCGATAATAAAGAATCTCAAGACTAATAAAATGACAATATACACAGGGAAGCTATATGACGATTCACATAACACCGGAACCGGAATTCTCATACGTCTCGTTCGAGAGCAACATTCCAGAGGCGTCTTACGAAGCAGTGATACGTCGTGTCCTGGAGACATTCAAGCCTGGAAAATTCGTGGTTACCGTTTTCGCGAACAAGGAATCCGTAGCCGCGAACACTCCTAAAGAACTGGAGCAAGCTGATTGTCTAAGCTTTGGTGGCGACTGGTTACGCGACGACGTGCAGTACTGTCGCTTCAAGAATTACGATCTGACCTGTGCGTTTTACTCTAAGTTCCCAAGCTGAGGGTTCATGGACGCCTCGCTTGTTCCTGTTGCGGAGGATCGAACAAGCGAGGCGAAAAAATCCCTCTCCCTTTCTCATTCATTCACAGCTAATCAGAAGAATCCCTCAAAAGTCCTAAACAACGCAGTAATCACTAATCAATCGGCAATCTCACACTTTGATAACGATACCTGCATCCTGAATGTCATTAACCAGAGTCAAGACAAGTATTCAAACACAAACAAGTTGGATTCGCGAGAGGATCATCTACGGGAAGAGGAGAGTTCCCTCATGGCAAACTCAAGTAAAAAATCTGATGAGTGCTCTCTACAAGGTAACAAAGAGACATCGAAATTGATTCCGAATTCAATCTGGAGTACCGAAAAGGACAACAGACCGTTAATCAGAAATTGTTCACGACGTTCCACGTCTTCGCCACAATTGGGAAGTAAGACAGTCTCGCGTTCAAAGGTATACCGGAAGGCGTCTCTTAAATCGTCATCCGATAAATTAGCGCCATCTACGAATTACCCGTACTCCCCGGTTTCCGGTATCACTCCAGAAACGAGGATCACGACAATGTCAAATCGTTCCAAGATCACGGCTCTCGAGGAAAGAAATCTTATGATGAAGACTTGTCAAGAGAAGAAGACGGAATCGAGTAGAGAGAAGAACGATGTTCCCAATGATACTAAACTCAAGTGGAATATGGAGAATGTACATATTACTTGCAATCCTCTGTCAAATCCATACCCGTACTCGACGCCCTGTCAAAAGAGCACATGTCCACCTGTGCCAGAGAGCCAAGAAGAGGAGCCAAAGAGTCACAGTTGTGGAAGCTTCCTACCGATATTGTCCCTGATACCACAGACGGTCGTGAGCTTTCAATACCTAAGCCCTAAAATGAAGTTTTCATGGTGGCGTAATAAGATCTCGTGAAGACACGCTTAAAGGGTTGTCCGAAAGCGACTGCCACTTAATAGTTGTCCACGGCAGTTGTTATCTGGTCGACCGGAACTGTACGAAAAACCTGTTACCTCGTAGTGGAGCTCCCAGCCCTCGTCAGTTAGAGAGGAATCCTGTCTTGTCATCGTGTGTCAATCTCTGTCAGAAACTGGACAAAAACAACCCTTAACCTTGTTAGCATCAACGTCTGGATAAGCGCAGAGTTTTATGGGTTAGTCTTCTTAATTTGTAGAACACGGAAATTAAAAGGTATCAAATCACAAAGGCAAAGTTTTGACCTAGTGATGCTGAAGGATTGCAGGAAGAGAAGCTCTAGTCTGGTATCTGGATAAGGACTAACAACTGAATGTTATTCCTTTAAATATCACTCTAGTCCTGACGATGAAGAAAAAAAGCAAAAGAGGCAGATGATACAACAAAAATTCGATTATTCATATTTACAGTAAAGATCACTTAGAATGAATCAGCACTAATCCCTCGTGTACTTGTTAGACCTACGTGAAAGTTAGATTAATCTAATCTGAACGAAAATGAAATTAAAAAGGGTGTATGAACTCTGTTGAAGGAATAAGGGTTTTGTCGGAATTTAGAGCCAATGGGTCGGACTTTCGAATGAACGTACTTAACACCGTATATTTTCATACGTCCATAGTTGCGTCCTATGATTTTTCCTTTGAGGAAATTCATTTATTATCTTCAAGATCGCGCTTACGTCAATTCGTATATTTATCATACCCAAGACCTAGTTTGCATTTTATTTCTAAATATATTTATTTTTCGATTGTCCTCTCTCCTTCGGAGAGACCCATGAATACTTTTAGAAGACTAATTTCAAGAATTAGTTTCTATTAGGAATAGAGGGGAATGCATTTTAAGCGTGGACTAAAATGAATAACAAATATTCATATTAGAGATTAGAAAATGCGTCATTTTTATCTACCCATTGGTCACTGAAATTGTTGAATATCTGAAATCTATACTTGGCAGCTGTTGCTTTTTTGTTTTGTCAGAGTGAAGAGTTAAAAAGTTGAAATGTTACATTTCCTTTTGTTCTTTGAAGATCTACGAGAACTGTGCATCTTCGAAAGAGAAAATAAATGACCCAGCTATGTCGATTGTATGGATGACAGATAACGAAGAATTTTGTAACTGGTTAGTCATTCCTGTGCTACGAAGAGAATCATAATTAAAATTAAGTGAACGTTACGTATGCTAAGGATTAATTATTATTGCCTTTAACGAAAAAAAATCTATAGACGTGCATACGTTAATGTCTCTCTATTAAATAGTATAACATTCTTTAATACAAAATTTTTACATAATAACACGAAACACGGACACATTGATCGCACATGAGAAGAATGTTAAATGTTAAAGCTATGTGAAAGACAGGGAAAAAGGAAGAGAGTGAGAGTGAGAGAGAAACATTTATAAAAAGAAGAAAAAGAAAATGTAATCGAAGAAGAAATTATGAAATTTCTTGGGCTTCGTAACAAGACTTTGCAGCAACTTTGACATTTCTGCTTTTTTCTTTTTCTTCTGTTTTCTTGCTTGCTTTTCTGTTTTTAAATATTTTCTTGTTCACGAGTAAAACCTAATTACGTTTGTTTCTCTCGATCGGAGATCTTGTTTTATAATTTTTGATGAATAAATATTATTTTCTACAATCATTTATCCTTTGCCAATACCTTTTTTTTCACTTTATTCACGCATTTATCTCGTCATCGGCTATCGATCACGCGTAATCGAATGATCCTAAGATATAATTACAAACTAGGAAAATGTCACGTCATTTTCCTCAAGGCAGGCAAAAAATCAATTGCCTGACCCATATAAAGATGAAAATCTAAATGTACAATATAGATAAACACGATGTTCCAAATCTTCATGAAGTCATTGGGTCGTCGTGAGAAAGATGTATTACCCGTTGCCGTAGATTACAATTGCATGCGAACTAAAGTAATTTATGTATTGTATCTACGAAAAAAAAAAATAAAGATTATATTTAGTCTCAAGAGTCCAAGCAGTCTTGTCACTAACGAAATTGAGAAAAGAAACAATCCTCGACTCCTCGTACAAGTGTTTAAAAAAAAAGTACTGGAGAGACATGCTCCTGAATTTATATATAACACTCTATCCTCTTATCCAATAAGCCCAGATAACATCAATGAACTCTGATGGTTCAGATAACACGATTGAACTCCGACGATTCGCCCTTGGCAAATCTTACTCCCATTCCATTGAACATGGTATTGAATCTCGCACGAAATCCACTGCGAGGTTCGCCGTAGACAATTTCCTTCTGCTGTTTCCTCAGTTCGCTCTCAGCGTCGAAGACGGTGCGTACTCTGTCCAGGGCTACCGGAGGAAAATACCTAATCATCCACAGGATCAATGCCAATGATCGAAGAACAAGGACAGAGAGCATACGTACCTCTTCTGAGATCCATCTCATCCATCTCCTCGTCGTTGATCTTGGTAAGTTCTTGATGAAAATTCCTAGTGATTTTCTTCCTGATATAATCAGCCTCTATTTCCTGTTTAGTCCTGGGTATCCTGAACCTGATGCAACAGCAAAGAGCAATGATGACTGTAAGCAGGATAGAAAATATAATCCCAAGAAGTTGCCAGAGACGAAATCCAAAGACAGTCTGCTTCTCGAGCCAGTGCTCGAAACCTTGACCGACGCAATCACCAGATCCAATTGGTATCTCATCTGGAGAACATGGTTGTGAGGTCGACGTTGTTATCATAAAGTTAGGTTCGGTAGAACTGGTGCTGTTCATTAGTTCCAGCATTTCATATCCCTTTGCAAGGTAGTTCCAGGTTCTTCACTAGTTCTACTTGAATGTACAGGAGGCTTTTGATATTTTCACAAGCGAGTTCACCAGGTGAATTCTACCCGCTGGTACCGCCGGCAGATGTTGGAGACTTAGGACTGAATCGACAATAGGGATGTTGTGGGGTTGGAGTCTGATAGAAAAGAAGGGCGCGGCTGTTAATGAATACTTCCAACAGGCACACCCTGGTTTATATCCTTGCATGATTCCAGGCGTCCTCTGATCGTTGATCGATAAGGGTAGAAACATCCAAGGTGTTGGTGTAAACCCGTAATAGAGTTAAAAGCATCCCTGACGCGAAGGATAAGGATTTTAGTTTTGGTTTTGTGGATTTACAAAAAAGTAAAGAAGGGCAGTGATCCGTACAGGTGTAGATATACTGTGACAGACTCGTAAAATTGAATAGATATGGTGTCTGGGCCTTTCTAGTAATTTCGTTTTTCTTTATTATCTTATAATAATTATCATATATAATAAGTAAAGATTGGAAATAAAAATAATCATTTGTTACAAAAACAATGTTCTATGTTAAGTGGTTAACGGCGCATGCGCATTGAAAAAACGCGAACGCTTAACAATAATCCACTTTTTTTTTTTCATTTTGAATCTGTTCTGTTCTCATGGCTTTTACGTTTGTCTCTTGCTTTCCATGTTTCCTTTCTTTCTGTGGTTATCCCAATCGCCAGTGTTTCCTGTGGTTGCATCCTCCTTATCTTGTTCATCTTTTTTTCTTCTTTTTTTTATTCTTTCATTAATTACAATAGACCGAATCATAATTAGCCACGTTACATCTCCATTGACTTTTATGGCGATACAGGATAGACATGTTTTATTTATATTTTTCTCATTTTACATCTTTTTCAAAACTTTATCCAACTTGGGCTTCGGTTTTACTCCTTTTTCTTTTGGTAAGTTTTTCACATTGTCCTCCGACTCGATGTAGAAATTTTTACAATCTCTTATCGACATCGACTCTCACACTCTTGACTACAACAGTTAAACTTACTTTACAAGTACTTACGTCACTTGTAATTCTTTTTTTTCTTTTTTTTTCATTATATTTTTGTTAAGAAGATAAAGAGTTACGGAGACATCGTTTCGGTATCGTACGTGCTCTCACAGTTTTCAAAGTAAAAACAGTAAAGGAAAAATATTTATGAGCTCTGCTTCCTTGTGCGTTAATTCATTTTAAAACCAGAACGACTGGAATTACATGACGAACCTAACGGTTTATCTCCCTAATACGATAAAACGTCCTATTTTGGCTTCCGTACTGAACAATGACAAGATCGTACACCGAAAAATCGTACAGTACAGAGGATTTCAAAAGTTCTACCGACTGATTACTTTAAAGACATGCACGATTATTAGAGTACCAATTTAATTTAATACGAGCAACGGGCTTTTCGTTTGGCCTCAAACAACGAACCAGTCTTGTTCTTCGTTTCCTTAGGTCGGTGTAATTAATTCTCTCTTACAAGCCCGCTTCGATATTGACTATACTGTATGTAATAATAATAATATTAATTAAAAACCTTTTAATTCTTATAAAGAAAACAAGGACCTGACGATAAATTCGTGAAAAAAGACGAATGTATCTTGAATCATTGTTACTGTCGCGCTAGTACACCCCACTCGTTCGCTTGAACAGAATCGTTATTGTTATCTATTAAAATAACGCGAAAGAAGCGACACGTTAATCGATAAAGGTAAAGAAACTTTGCTACAACGATTTGTCCTCGTACAGCGAGACCCTAAGGGGATGGGATTGGCTCGTGAAAAATGGTCTCATGATAATTTTCATGGTATTAAAAGTGAGTCTAGCCTGTATCGCATGAAAAGTATGAATTCTATACTGTCGGGGATGGGAAGCTCTTAGCTGACTAATCCTATGTGCCACGACCGTCTTTATCTCGAAAGGGTAAAACAATTGAAGACAGTTCGCTGGCGAAATGTACAAGTTTTCAAGTGACGGTCTAAGGCCAATCAATGTCCTTTCTTCTCTTCGTTTATCTCGATTTTTAGTTAGTATTAACATTATTGATTGACTCACTAAACTCATTCCTTTCGGATGAACGTTCGACCCCTGAAACAGAAGAATCATTGTCACCCGATTGACAGAATTGAGGTATAATTGTATGAATTGTAATTGATTTTTATTTTAAACTCACGTGATAGTCTTCTTCTCAACGTTCTTCGGTTCGGATCTTGCTCGGTTCAGGATCTTCAGGAATTCACTGGTTTTGGTACGCATCCGCGAGTGAATATAGACCTTACTGCACTTGATGTGATAATGCAAGTAATCTCTGAACATTAGTATCATGTCGATTGTATTCTTACGGGACTCTTTGTTCGTGTGCTGTGGAAACAGTACTGGAAGAAATAGATGTTGTTAATATCATACTGTGTATGCACAGTCAGAGATTCATTAGTGACATTATCGTAGCGAAAGAAAGACATACTGAAAGTTATGTATCCAACGCATGAATTAACAGCCGCGTCCGAATCCTGAAGTTCACGTGGTGGCTCGCGATGATTGAAGAGAACCTGAGGCGCCGTGTGACTCGCTCGTCTACCTTCCTTTAGCTCTTGCAGAAACATTTTTCCAATTACCATGTCGTCCACGTTTTTGAACAATGTGCTAAAGACAACCGTGACTCTGTCGTTCGTTGCTTTGATACACCTAGAAGTGTGAATGATTGTATCGAGTTGAGCTTTTTTTTTTTAGAGAATTATATGCTGCGGTGTCTCAGTTATGGATGAGAACTCACATAGTTTCTTCTTCCCTGTAGTGGATCACTGCCATTTTCTCTTCCACTCCCTGTTCCTGAAAATCGAAATACTTTTCGAAGACACTGTCGAAGCAGTACCTTTTCAAGAGACCTATTTTCTTCACCAAACTCTCCCAGTCCTCTGGCAAATCTTTCAAGTCTATCAACACCGAGGCATTGAACCCTGATAAAAAGATGAATCAGTTATCTATGTGTCATGCATATTACTAATTTTATATCCTCCTTTAACATACCAGTTTCTGGGGTAGTGAAATGAGAGCCGTACTCTCTCTTGAGCAACTCGTCAGCACCATGCTCTTGCAATTGTTTGTAATAATTGAGCAAGATACTTATCTGTAAATGCATATGAGAATCGATGTAATATAGATACTTTAGAATTCCAAGATATGGATTTAATTAACTAGGTCAGATATTTCTTTGGATTCACTTACTCTAAGTTTTGACTTGTCGCCACTTAAGTTCGAAACGTGAAATAATACTCCATCAAAGTCAGCTATAATGACGTCTGTGGATTCCGGTCTGTGACTGAAATAAGAATACATCGATTACTTCGATACTCCCATATGGTTCTTTCACAATTACTAATCCCTGTCACAACCAGATTATATACCACATAACGTTATTCTCCTATGTAGTCAATACTGCCATTTCTACAGAAGGACATTACACTCCGATACAAGTGACAAAGATGAATCATAACTTTTGAATATTGCAACCAATACCCAACACACTAAAAATATAATTTCAGGATAACACAAAGCTTTCCTTTTAATAATTCATATAGTGAGCCTGAATGAATATCTTTCATGTATAACAAATAATGTATCTCTATATCATGACAGAAACTGTCATAAAGCAGCAGCAGTGCTCAGCCCAAGGTGAGGTTAGTATAGGGTCGGGCGCTCTGTCAATTTCCAGTTCTAAACCGCGATAACGAGGAGCAGGAACCAACGAGATTAAAGAGGAAGTAACCTCTGATTTCTAAAGATATAAAAGGAATCATGCATTAGCTCATCGGTGGACACCGCCCTGACACGAGAGCATCGACGGCGTTGATAAATCCACAAAAACCAGAAACACAACCATAAAACCGTTTCTCTTACTCACCCCGACAAGGCATTCCTTATTTTGTTATTTAACGTTTCTTCTAGTATCCTATTGTTGACCTCGAGCAGGATCATTATTAGGACTAATATTTATTAATTAGAATATTATAATACAATAATTAACAATTATCTACTGCTCGGCGTAACCATGAATACGGCTCCGACTAATTTCTAATCTCTCCACTTCGGCTGGGTGTAATGGGGCCGCTCAACCGCTGATATATTTCGCTCACGAGTCCCTCACTGTCAGTGATTCATATATATTAATACCAGAAAAATAAGACAGAGGGCAGCACCGGCGACGTTTCAAACGATGCTAACAAACATGGTACGGGTAAAAGCAATTTTTATTAAATACATTTGAAGTGTCTAAGAAGAAATTCTGTTTCATTTTTGTATGCAAAACAAAGTACAATGTTCTAGAATTGTATAAGTTTGTAAAACGTCTCACTCGAGGCTGCAGGTTTTAAACAAGAACCTGGACAAATGGTATTACGGGATAATTAGCATCGTTCGGGACAATCTTCTGGAGCGCAGGCGATAGAGAACGGCTGCGTGTAACTAGAGAAAATGGTGGTACCGTTTTCTATATTTTCTCGTCTCGTTCGATAATAAAGAACGATTGATTTTACAGCCCTGGTGTCGCAGGGAAACGCGCGTTGTGCCAGGACGGCCTGTGCCAGGTGAAAGGGACGTTGGGGGTCGTCTGGGAAGTGCAGGTGGTAGATTTTCACGACGGGGATCGTTTCAGGGCCGAATGTTTTGGCAGCATTGTTCACTCGGGATCGGTTCGGCTGGTTGCTGCTACGACTTGAACGAGTCGGTAGATGTGCGCGGCCGTGTACTTGCGTCCATGGGCCGAAGAGAGAGCAGCAGGAGGAGTGGTGGACGTCAAGTCAATCGTTATCTCTCCTAACCTTTGCGCGATACCGCGAGGCGTGCTGGTGTTATCGTACGGGCGGCCGGGTATACGTGCCGAAGAAAAATGTGGCTAGATCCGTTTAGCTCGTAGCCGAGGATCTTTTATATTTTTTTTTCTTCTAATCACAATCAACTACGTGGGGAACGTAGCTAACCAGCTTGTGCCTCCCCGATGGAGCTCGTAACTGAGCTCTTGTGATTCTACGGTTACTCGATTATATTTTGTCTACGTGGTGAATTATTCTTTCGCGAAACTTTCGTTAAGCTCTACGTTCCCTCTGCTCAGCTGTGCAGTGCTCCGAGGTTATCATGGCCTCGTCGAATAAAGGCATTCAAATCGGCTCCGCCTGGTTTCAGAAGAAGATTAACTTAAGACCCCAGCATCGGGGCGTCCACCTCGTCACCGAGGAAATTTTAAGGCAGATTCCTGAACTCTGTCAGTTCTCTGTTGGTCTCTGTCATATACAAAGTATGTAACCTATACTTGTTGGAATTTTAAGTCTTGGATTATTCTTAGGATTTGAGGGGTTTATTTGATTCCCTGTGAATCACAAGGATATTTGTTGTGACGCGAGTTTATTTTGGGGATTTTAAAAAATATGGATCGTTTAATATTTTCGCGTGAACACGCTCCTTTAATTTTTCACTGAGAGATCCACGAGTTATTGCTTTTTAATATCCTTAGTTCTGTTGTCGAGAGGACTTTAATTTTTGAGGTTAACATTTTTACTTCTGTTTTACAGTTCTTCACACATCAGCCAGTCTGGCATTGAACGAAAGTTGGGATCCGGACGTGAGAGACGACATGGAGATGATGTTGAATAAAATCATTCCTGAAGGAATGCCTTACAGACATAGTTGCGAGGGCCCTGATGACATGGTGAGCTTATATACAATTCTATGTAGTATAGAGTGATTTGTGTAAGGTGCCGATCTAACCGATGATGTATGTTCTCAGCCAGCACACGTGAAAGCATGCTTTCTGGGTTCCTCCTTAAGTATTCCAATTGCGGAAGGCCAACTGGCTCTGGGTACTTGGCAGGGAGTATGGCTGTGTGAACATCGTGATCGTGCTGGCAGTCGCAAGCTAGTTATCACACTCACCGGCTGCTTAAGGGATCTGGCCCGCAGTCCCTTGAGCCCTGTAAGTCCAATTGCCTCTACCAGCAGCTAGGACCACTCTCACCCCCAACGGCGTGGCAAACGTCAGCTGCGCATATCCACGTCTAGCGACTCAAGCTAGCAGCCGCCTAACTTTAGCCGAAATCTAAGAGTACAATCTAAGGAAGAGTGAAGGGATACTATCGCAATTATGGGAATAGCATGTGCAGCTCGTCGCGACCAAAACACTCACGGTAGATAACGTCTATCAACAAAAGCATAGCATAACAATCTTCAAGACACCATATTAATTTCTATATTCTAAATTTAACTTCATAACAATGACCATTCTTGCACACTGCATCACGATCAACAATGTCCCAATCAAACTGTTCATTTATTTCAAAGTTATAAGCGCTGTACTTGTGACAGTGGGCATGCGCCATATAAGAAAACGCACAGACTGGGTGAAGGCGCGTTTATAAGAGACCTAAAAAACAATTCATCGCCATTTTACATTTATATACATTATCACAATTTGACGTAACGATACCAAACAAAACGTCACATCCTGTATCGAATTGAATAGACTCATTCGTACACTGAAAGCTGCCAATGCGAGATGCGCATCGCTTCGAAACTCGATAAAATCCCAATGTTCATTAAGCGCGTGTATCCGGCACTCTTCTATCGCTATACTCTTAGCCGAAAAATTAATAATCTACTGCGCTCCGGTATGATGCGTCCAATACTCCGAATTTAATTACATAGCTTTATTTCGTGAATCCCTTTTGTAATAGCGGCGCGATTCGCAAAAATTGCGAGTGTGGTTTACAAAGAAAAGGAAAAGAAAAAATATAAAAACAACAAGTGGACAGTGCTACAGTAAAACGGACTCGTAAGCGCATCAGCTAAGGGAAGAAGAAAGCAAAGACATGAAATAAAGGATTAATTATGCATTAACAATAACGTACTCAATTGAGAGAACGTGCGCATCCTACTTTTCTACGTTTACGCGAGGCAGATTCAGCTTGAGAGTATACATGCATCTTTGGCACGACATCCTAACACGATGCTTCTTCGTAGGCTAGTCGTTTCTAATGACGTTTCCATTGCATTGGGGGTGTAAATAAAAGAGGTACGTTCGAAATTACTTTGCCGTGCCGGGGAACATTTTAAACGTTGTTATCGCACGGACGTTCTATTTACTCGTACCGCGAGCGACGCCTTTGACCTTTTGCGAACGTCGATCTCGCGGTGGCGCTTTCATCTTTGATCGTTCGTATTTCTGAATTTTAAAGGAAGTAAAAAGGGGTGCGCGACGTGAGGCGTACCCGACGAAATATTATGTTCCCTCGCCAAGCACACGAGCACTGCAAAGAATTGAGACGCACAAGAGATAAACAAGATGAACGAGAGATAACTAAGGACAAACGTTAATAAAGTGAAAGGAGAAAAAAGAGTGAAGATGATGTGAAAGGGCAGCACCGGTAACTCTGGTGTTGCTAAAAAAAAAGTCATTAATACGAATGAAGTATGGTTAATAGAGGGAAGCTTTGAACAGTTTTCAAATGCATCTAAAATAACGTGTAACATTCCTGCGAACGGTTAATGTTAGCCACAATTTTCCTCCTCGTATAACATAATTAATATAAATGGTCGTCCATTACAATTACTGGAAATGCTTCAACATTAAGTACGTTAATACTATTCGTGCGGACGATTTGGTACGGTGATGAGGATGACGATGATTGTCTTCTGCGTGAAATGCGTTTATCGTTTAACAATAGAGAATTATTAGAGGAGCTCAAGAAAAACTGATGACGTTTACTTTAACCGCGTGGGTTCGTTTAAGGATGACATGTGCTTTTTGATTGTTAAGTTGATAATCTCTTGTATCCTTGGTATTACAAGGAGAATGTAAGGAGATTATGAACGAGTGTGAGAGATTGTGTAACTGGGAAAATTATTCTGGCGTTAACAATCTAAAGTATGATGATCCAGATTGTTTCGCAGTTATCTGTTACAGAAGTCGAATAGGATTCATTGCGAAGGCTGCGAAGGGAATAGACTTGGAGTTACTCTAATTCGATGCTTATTATTCTTCAACTTGTGTTTCGCAAGGCCAAACGACCCAGTGACAACTACTTATTGCTTGTTCGATAACATGAATTCTGTATTACATTCATATTTGAATTTCATGATGATATTATTTAGCAATCAGATAGTATGTTCCTGATGGTTTTCACTTTTTTATATCTGATTAAGTGCTGGCAATCTGGATCCAATTATTTTACAAGATCTAATAACGTTATACACTGGGAATGTTTAAATCGAGCTGCGTTACTAATTAATAGTGTATCGCTATGGGTATAATGAGTAGTGACGTTTTAAGGTGAGTCAAATAAACTGTGCACCAAATTGCGAATCGTATTGACTAGTATGTGTGCAAGAGAGAAAGAGAGGAGTATGTAATCGGTGGGAACGAATGAACTTCTAGATTTTCAAAATGTCAGTCCGAGCGATCTTAAGAGGGACAAATGATGAAAAAAAATATATGAAACAATGCGTAAAATAATCATTCCTGGGTTCGTTGTATCCACGGTAGTTAAAGTTTGCCATTAAATATTGTTCAAGCGAATGCGTCTAGTCAGCCGTTTTAATTGGAATAAATGAGAGAGAGAGAGTGTATGTGTGTGAAAATGAAAAAAGACACAGTTTACACTCCAATACAAGAGTGATCGTAATGCACTCAACTTTTTCTTAGTAATTTGTAACAATCATATCGTACGTCGATACTCTGTAGGGAAGCCCTTGCGTTGTCTTGCCATTGTCAATTTCCGCCCTTGATACGACAAAGGAGAAAGATAAAGAGAGAGAGAGAAGGAAAGAAAAAGAAAAAACAACTCAATGCTCAACGTGATGACAAGATGTTTAATTTAAGATAAAAAAAAAGGAAAAGAAATTGCCTCGATTCGTTCACCACCATAAAGAGGTGAAATAAATTTTCGCATCGATCCAGCAGTCATCATCATTTTTACCCTATACAGTCATCAGCGTTGTCTTACCAAGTAAGCGCGAGAGCATTAAGTCCTTTTTAATTAATTTATCCATTTTCTTTTGTTCACGTCCTCTTTTCGTATTTCTCAATCGTTTCCCGCGTGTGCGCTTCGTCGGTTTTTAAACGGATACTTATAGGCACGAACTGTAAGATATAGACATTATAGCGTTAGAGAAGCACAAATTTATTCGTAAGACTTTAACATAGGGTACAATAAATAAGGGATTAAGATGTGTAATGGCTTTAATAGCGATAAACATTCGAGGGCTGTTAATTTATATAGCGGGTGACGTATGCGCAGCACTGTTTTTTTTTTCTTTTTCGCCACGTTATTATTGTACCGAATGGTTGTGAGCGAAAATGAGAATGGATGAGTGTCAGAGAAAGACAGAGAGAGAGAGAGAAAGATAAATAAGGAAAAGTAGGGAAAGGAAGAGTGATAAACGATACGATAAATTGATGATTACTCCTATCACACCATGACTCCCTACCTCGCCGTCTTCGTTGCCATCCACAGGGAGTCTCTTGAGATGAAAATTCTTCGCGTCCAAGTCTTCGCCTCTAGTATTAGTCTTAAAGAGAAGCTCGCACGGATATCCAGACGCTCCAAATTCCAATTAAAGCCTGCAATCCGTTCTTTTTTTTTATTATTCATCTCTACTTTCTCTCTTTGCTTTTAAGTTCTTTAAACATAGAATCAGATGACGCGCTGCGATGTTCACTTGTTCGTTATCATTTCTGCACAAGACTCTCTGGTGAACTTTATGGGTCATATGCTGGAAATCTTATAAGAAAGTGCGTGAAGAATATGGAGAGAGAGAGAGAGAGAAAGAGAGAATACTCGTTGACCTTTTATACACAGTGTGCAAAGTTTAACAATAGCTGGATATAGCGGACCTGCAACTCTTTAACATTAACATGTAAAGAGGAATATGAGGTGAGGAGGGATGGGCGAGGAGGCATATAATAATACTGAATATAAATAATATTGATGAAAATGAAAAATAAATGAGAGACACTTATACATTACGCCATGCAAAGATGCGAAGTAACCTGTAAACGAGTAAGCCATAAGTGTAACGACACATAGTTCTTAATTAAATATTGACACGCTGTACATATGAAACTAAAACAAAATTATGCATTGTGTGTATGCTAGTGAAAAAGAGAGAGAGAGAGAGAGAGAGAGAGAGAGAGAGAGAGAGAGAGAGAGAGAGAGAGAGAGAGAGAGAGAGAG